>JARYGA010011685.1:0-49025 GCA_030545235.1 Helianthus tuberosus | reverse complement strand
AGCCCCGGGCCCTGACGGGTTCACTTTCAGCTTTATTAAACATTTTTGGAGCACCTTTGAATCGGATCTCGTCAACGTCCTTGATCATTTTTACGTTCACGGCTCATTGAATAGTGGATGTAACTCGAGTTTTATCATTCTGGCACCGAAATCCAATGATCCGCAACTCATCAGTGAATTCAGACCCATCAGTCTCACAGGCTGCGTCTCGAAGTTAATATCCAAAATCCTAGCCAAAAGGTTGAAACAGGTGATTGGACACCTAATTTCGGACACCCAAACGGCATACATAGAAGGTCGAAGCATCTTGGAAGGCCCTCTAATTGTCAACGAGCTAGTGTCTAGTGTGAAGAAAACTAAAGGCAAGATGCTTTTGTTCAAAGTAGATTTTGAAAAAGCTTTTGACTCGCTGAGTTGGGAGTTTTTAGATTCCGTCCTCTCGCAAATGAGATTTCCCATGTTATGGAGGAAGTGGGTCATGGGTTTACTATCTACGGCAAGATCATCCATTCTCGTGAATGGATCCCCTACTGGCGAGTTCGCTCTGGAGCGAGGTGTTCGACAGGGTGACCCGCTATCCCCTCTTTTATTTATAATCGCCATGGAAGCGCTCCACGTTGCTACGGTGTGTGCCAATTCTCAAGGTATTTTCAAAGGCTTTTCCACGCCAAATGGCGGACCAACCATTTCACACTTACTTTACGCTGATGATGTTTTGTTTGTGGGCGAATGGTCTGAGTCGAACTTTCAAAACCTTTCTAGACTCTTGAGGTGCTTCCATTTGTCCTCCGGACTTAAGGTAAATTTCACAAAAAGCCAATTATTTGGGGTGGGGGTTACAAACGATGACATTGCATGTATGGCTTCGGTTCTCGGATGCAAAACGGGGCCCTTACCATTCAGCTATCTCGGACTCCCGGTTGGCGCCAACATGGGCCTAGTAAGGAGTTGGAAACCCGTCATTGAGAGGTTTGAAAAAAAACTAACATTGTGGAAGGCACGAACACTATCTTTCGGCGGGAGAGCAACACTCATTCTAGGTAACCTTCCGACGTATTATCTTTCGCTTTTTAATGCTCCATTACAAGTGCTAAAACAATTAGAAAGGTTAAGACGTAAATTCCTATGGGGTGGATGTATGGAAGCGAACAAGGTGAGTTGGGTACCGTGGTATAAAGTCGTAGCACCTAAAGATGTGGGTGGGTTGGGGGTGGGGAGCCTAGCTTCCACTAACAAAGCTCTAATGGTTAAATGGTGTGTCAAATACAAAAATGACAATGATTCGTTATGGGCGAGAACGATTACGGCAATTCACGACGGGGTAAGAAACCATTCCTATATTCCCATGAAAAGCTCTATTGGAGGTGTATGGAAGGCAATCGTAAACATGGGCCGGTTATCACAAAGTCAATCTATTAACGTTCAAGATAGATTGGTTCCTAAAGTGGGTAAAGGAGACAAAATATTATTCTGGCTAGATAGATGGGTCGGCAATTACACGCTAAAGGAGTTGTTCCCCAGCTTGTATTTGCTTGAAAATAAAAAAAGATGCAAAGTTTCCGAACGATACTCTCGAGTACAAGATCGCGTGATATGGTTATGGGATAGCGAGAATACCTTGTCTCAGGCCGTACACGTAGCGGAATGGGCCTCATGTACCGATCTCCTAAAAAATATGGTGATGACCCCGAATGAAGATGTTTGGCTATGGAAAACAGGTACTTCAACTGATGAATTCCTCGTTCGAAATCTAAGGGCTGAGCTGGATCATATCATCACTATTCGGGAGACAAGAGTTCTTAACTGGCTGCATTGGATACCAAAGAAGGTGAATTGCTTTCTATGGCGAGTTGTCCAAGATCGGATCGCAACAAGGGAAGCTCTTCAGATGCGTCGGATTCAGATTCCCTCCACGACATGTGCTTTATGCGACGACGCGTTAGAATCGGTAAACCATCTACTGGTTAGTTGTGAGTTTGCTCAGAATACATGGATCTTGATATTTCAATGGCTGAAAATACCACTCCCTCGGTATACCCTGAGTATTGTTCAACTGCTAGAAGCAATATCCTCTCTCAAACGTCAAAAAGTGGTAAAAAGGGCAGTTCTGGTAGCAGTGGCTGCAACCTGTTGGTGTATATGGAGGATGCGAAACGATAAGATATTCAAACAAAAAACCCCTATAATCGGCAAATTGCTGGCGGACATAAAGGCGACGTCGTTCATATGGATTAAGAACCGGGCTGGAATCTCAGGTATAACATGGGAAAAATGGAGTGGCTTCAATCTTTCGGTTGTTTCTTCATTACGTTTCTGAAATAACTGTCTGTAAATTTCTTTTCCTTTTCCTGTACTGTTACTGTTTTGGGCCTTGAGCACCTTGCTTAAGGTCTGCTGTTATATTTGAATTCCCGCCATTTTATCAAAAAAAAAAAAAGTATATCTTTTGAACCAACACATTAATTCGAGTTTTGATACATGTAAACAACCCATGTGTTCACTGAATTAAGTTGTTGCATGTGATAAGAATCCTATAATTGTATGATATGCATGTGATTCCAGGTCTAGTAAATTGAAGTCTGCATGTAAATATAATAAAAGTTGTTTAGTAGTTCAATCGGTGACATTTATTGTTTGCATGTGAATTTCGATTAAATCAAGAATCATCATGTGAATATGATTTAGTCAATTTCTAGGCCATAAAGCAATTCATTAATATCATTGTTGTCGAGATGTATTAAAAGTTTTGTCGGATCTTGCATGTTTTCTGATCAAAAGTCGTATATTGCATTAATTGTCGGCCATTATAAGTGTGAGATCAAATCAAAGTTGTTTGTGATAATATCTTGTTGCACGTGATCTGATTGAGTGTTGTTTGTATCGAAAAACAAAAGTTGAATACTGAATTAATTGTTGGAATGTGTGTGATCTGATAAACAACAAAATTGATTAGTCAAATCAATTAGTTTAACACCAAGTGTTAGCCCAATATACAAAACTTATCGTGAATTAACAAGAATTAAAGTTGGTAAGTGATATTTGACAAAGTGATTAAATTGGTTCTAGACTGTGTGAATTTCGTAATTGATTGAAAATTCGTCATTGAGAATCTTTTGATACCAAAACATGGATTCTGAGATTTATATTGCACTGAAAAAATTTGATAATTTTACAGGTATCAAAGGAGAAACTACAAAAGATTTGATTGAACGGTATTGCTCTTTAGTTTTGGAGATGGGAAGGTTGAAGATAATCAAAACAAATGAGGAGTGGAACAACAAATTGGCAGACGCATTGCCATACGATGAGTGGAGTACCTATTTGATGGGGCTAAAGAAGAATACAAATCTTGCTTCTATGAATCTTAGTACATTCATCGAGAAGATTCAAGTTCAAGACCTAGAACTCCAAAAGATTAGAAAAATGAAGTTTGTTGATACTGAGTCTGTCAGTATCGAGTCAGTTCAAAAAGATGTCGGTAAACAGGAAGTGAAAATTGCTCATGAAGCAGAAATTGTTGAGAAAGTAAATTCTATATCTGAAACACCATGCCAAAAGTGTTTAAAACCGTGCATGGAGTGTCTCGAAAAAGACACTAAGTTTCAGGAATTGAAAGAACATGCTGACATGTTAAAATTTGATCTAGGACAAGTCAAAGAAGCATATGATACTCTATTTAGAACAGTTAAAATGATTAAAGAGGAAAGTGTCGAAAATGATAAAGCCACAAAATTAGCAAAAGCTACACTTTTTGATAAACAAGTGGAAGTCAATTTTCATTTGGACACCATTGCTTCATTAAAAAGGGAATTGGAGTTAACAAAAATTGAAAATGAAAGAATTGATAAGAAGTTGATGAGTTATATAGCATCTTCATATGTGATTGAACAGATTGTCCCAAAACAACCTGATGAAACACCAGTCTTTAAGAGTGTTCCACCCCCAATGTGGAATCATTACACACAGAAATATCCAGATGGGGTGGAAGCTGCTTTGAATCTCAAATTGAGATCAATTGAGGATGATTTGCCTGAAAGCATCGATGTTACATTCTCTGCATCCGACACCAACAACGAATCACAGATTATCAAAACTGTTGTCGATCAGGTGTTAGATGAAGAGATTGATAACTCTGAGAAGTCACAATCTGAGAAAGGTGTTACAGATTCTGAAGATGAGAGTAATTTCTTGGAACGGTTTATATCGAAATCGGACAAGAGTGCGAATGATGATTCGATTATGGTAGTATATACTATGATTGGAACAGACAAACTTTATTCCGATTTCGAGTATCCTCTTCAGAATGTGAAAATTGAGAATGTTGAAAAAGTTTTCAAATTGGTTGAAATGAACATTGATGAGGTTAATAACAAAGAATTCTTTTCAAAAACTAAAAAATCATTTGTTACAACACATGTCAACAACTCGGGGAAAAAGGAATGGGAAGGTAATGGTAACAAGAAAAATGGTAACAACTTTAAAAACAAAGGAATTGGGTTTGAAAAGAGAATGGCTAAGAATGTTAAACCAAAGGAAACAATGAATGATGTTTTTGTTGTTGGTCCAAGTGTTGATGCTGAAAAGGAGTATATTTTCAGTCAAAAAGCCATTGATGATTTCAATGCAGCTAAAAAGTTGAGAGAAGAGACCTACAAATCAACTTTTGTTGAATATGACAAAAGAATTTGTTACCGCTGCAATGAGATTGGTCATATGGCGAAGCAATGTACCAAAAAGATTGAAAAATCCGTTTTCAAGAAACCTGTTTTGCAAAAACCAAAACCTAAAACTTCAACTGATGATAAGGGTAAAAAACCAATGGTTTCGTCTGTCCGAATTCTGAAAAGAGGTGAATCATTGAAGTCCGAAGAAAAACCGAAATCAATTTTTAAGATTGGTGAATCTTCGAAAACCCAAAAGACTTCAAAGATTTATCCAAAGACAAAAGTTTTTGATACTCAATCATGGGTGGCTAGAACAAAGAAATCAGTCAAGGTAGAAGAAAAGCCAAAAGAACAGAAAGTGAGGCTTTCACAAGGACAGAAAGACCGACTGAGAAAGAAAAGAAAGAAAGCACGAGAGTATCTTGAAAGGATTTTGTCCTCGGATACAACAAGTAAAACAGAGAAGAGTTCTGATAAATTGTCTTGCTCTTCAAAGAATGATAAATCAAGCAAAACGAATTCATCAGATGCAAATCTGAGGACAGAATGGAGTGTGAAGAAAGGAAATGTTCCTGGCGATGAATTTGTTTCTTCGGAAACAAAGGAGCCACGTTCTGGCGATGATTCTGATTCGTCAAAATCAGAGAAGCCACAAGTTGAGCTCAAAAGTGAAAATTCAGTTCCGCCAATGGATGATATCGACTTTCCACCATTGCAGACTGAAAATTTTAAACAAAAAGTTGGTAAAGTGAAAAGTTCGAATCAATTCTATTCTGAAAAGAAAGAATTTGATGTCGAAAAGGCTTTTAATAGCAAAGTAAAACATATCTTTGGAAAAATGGTTGAGGGTAAGGTAAAAGGAGTTACAGAATTTTATGAATCAAAAAGGTATGTTCAAAACACCCAAGGACTGTCAGGCTTGGGTGAATCTCTTTAACTGAAAAACCTGACTTGCCGGAGATCCCAAGTTGGTAATCGTGGATCATGAATCGGCATCATTCTTTATCATGTTTGTATAAAATGTTTGAGAAATTTTTGCAGGACTTGCCGGAACTCCCAGGTTTGTAAGCGAGGAGTAGGAATCGGCACCTTGAGAATTCAATCAACAGATGATGATTGGTTGAAAATGTTTGATTGGATTGATCTTAAAAGTGGTAAATCAGGGACATTAAGTTGTATCTGATTTTCTACAAGTGGTTGAAAAACAACGTGATGATTTGATCCCCAATTTTACAAGTGATAAAATCAACAAAACTTATTTTCCGGAAAAACCATTTGATTAAAACAAACTTAAGTGTTTTGAAATCATAATGGGAAAATAGTTTGTTGTGAGGGGGAGTTCTGATTGTTTATGCCAAGTGGATGGCGAATTGAGGCAATTCGATATCAGTTGTCATGTTACTTGTACAGTTTGTTTTCAAATTTCCTAAAATGTGTTTGCATTTTAGGGGGAGTAAGAATTTTAGAAAATCCAAAAACATTTGAAAATTTGAAAAAGTAAAAAATATGATAAAATTAAAAATGAGTTTTGTTGTCAAAAAGAGGAAATGATAGTAGATCAGTTAGACTGTCACAGCATGCTAAAGAAATGTAAAGTCAAAATGTGATAAACGATCTCACTAAAGATGTGACGGTAGGCTCAGCTAGACTAGTTGATTTGCAAGAACGATACAAACTTAAATGAAAAAGCCTAGTTCTAGTGGGAAACATGGTCAAAAGCATAGTACTTAGTTTTGTCCTTCTTGATTGTGTGTCTACTCGGTAATCGCTGATTGTCGAAAGACATAAAACTGGTTAAGTTTGTGAACTTTCACAACTTTGCTGAAAAGTCACTGTGATTGTGCATTTCATTTTGCAAAGATTTAAACTTGTCTTATTTCTTTATTTTGTTTAAGCATCGGACATCCTCTGCGTATACGTGAGTATCGACCTGGATGTTGTTGCCTAAACGTTCTGCTTTATTTTCTTTGGTGTTTCGTTTAAGCTTTGGATCACCTCTGCGTATACGGGAGTATCGACCTGGTGGTTAAAGCCTAAACAACTTCAACTTGTTTTATTTTCTTATTTTGTTTAAACATTGGACTTTCTCTGCGTATACGGAAGTATCGACCTGATTGTTAATGTTTAAACATTCTGCGTTGTTTTCGCACATATCACAGTTGATAAAAGTTTAAAGGCATTACTTGAGTTAGTGTATTGCATGATGAGGGGATATGCTGAGATCGTGGGGTCCATAAGAACTTAGTGCAAAATTAATATACCTTAACGTATCGGTAAGCATTTCGAAAGTTTTTAGATTGAGCTTAAGAGGACAACTATATCGTCAATCAACGTGAATCGTTTAGAACTGAAAATGTTTAAAAGCTTAACGGTGCTTGTGATGTGTCTCAAAAACTGATATGATCCTCTTTCACAAACTCACAAAAATATGATTGTACATATTTCATTTCTGCATTATATTTCTCTTATTTCAAAATCCAAAAAGATTTTAGTGTGTTTTAGCTTAAATTTTTGAAAATCCAAAAAGATTTTTGACAACTGATGTTGAAAAGCTGATATTCAAAATCTCAAAGGCTAAACAAGATGAACAATTGGTTTGGTTAAGATGATGAGAAATTGGAAGATAATCCTCAAATGTTTAGATGATTCATTAATTTGAATCACAATATTGTGTGTTATATGTTTGAGAATTTTGAGTAAATTCTTTTAGAATCAAAATTATTTTGTCTTATGAAAGGTTGAGACGTGTAGGTTTTTGATTCTTTGGCTATGGAAAGCAAGGCGTCGATCCCAAAAGCACGGAAGCTTAACGAAAGGGGGAGCCAGAAAATACGGAAAGCCAGGCGTCGATCCTAAAAGCACGGAAGCTTGATGAAAGGGGGAGCCTGAAGAGACTACCGAAAGGGGAAGTCTGTTGATGCTGATTGAAAGAGTGAAGCACAAAGACTGATTAAGACTGAAGATGCAAAGACTCGACACTTAAGACTCGTCAACATCTGAGGGGGAGTCTGTTGGTGCATTCATCTGTCGTCTTCGTCTTATGTCGAGTCTCGGGTTCGTTGCAGATCTAATCAAGCGTGACATCATCTTATAGTATGATGACATCACATGTGTGACATCAAGGATGACATTACAACAATGACATCATCATTACTACAAGACAAATCAGATTTGAAGATTAGTTGATGTTTTCGCTTGAAGACAAAAGTATTGAATTAAAGATTTCAAAAACAACAGAATTTAAAAAGATTTAAAAAACAACAGAATTTAAAAAGATTAGTCTGTTGGTGTATACTTTTCAAAAAGATGGAAACTGTATACAAACTGCCTATCCGGAGAATTAGAAGTGACAATGGAACTGAATTTAAAAACAACAGAATGTACGAGTTCTGCAATGAAAAGGGAATTCTTCATGAATTCAGTGCGCCGTATACTCCACAGCAAAACGGCGTAGCTGAAAGAAAGAATAGAACCTTAATCGAGACAGCGCGTACAATGTTAGCAGATTCCAAGTTACCTATTTTCTTTTGGAGTGAAGCTGTATCTGCAGCGTGCTATACACTGAACAGAGTTCTTACTGTCAAGAAGTATGGAAAGACATGTTTTGAGTTGCTGCATCGTTACAAGCCGAATCTTGAGTTCTTGGAACCTTTCGGATCACCGTGTACGTTTATTGATGAAGAGAAGGAATACATTTTTAGTCAAAAAGCGATTGACGATTTCAATACAGCGAAGAAACTGAAAGAAGAGTTGTTCAAATCAACTTTTATCGAATATGACAAAAGAGTTTGTTATCGCTGCAATGAAATTGGACACATGGCAAGACAATGCAAGAAAGTTTTTGAAAAACCTGTCATTAAACCATTTGTTAAAAAATTTCAACCTAAGTCACCAGTTAACACAAAGGGCAAAAAGCCAATGGTTTCTCCAATTCGCATCTTGAAAAGAGGAGAATCTTTGAAGTTGGAAGATAAGCCAAAATCGACATTTGAGATTGGTGAATCTTCAAAGTCCCAAATGACTTCAAAGATTTATCCAAAAACGAAAACTTTTGAAAATCAATTTTGGGTTGTAAAATCAAAACCATTGGTTGAGGAGAAAAAGATGGAAAACATTTTGAAAAATGAAACAAAAGTTGTTGAGACCAAATCACAATCAGTTGAGGTAAAGAAAATGGAGAACGAGTTAAAGTTTGATTCAAAAGCTTTTAATCCTACTGTTCAAAATATTTTTGGAAAAATGGTTGACAGAAAAGTAAAAGGGGTAAAGGAATTTTATGCATCAAAAGTGGGTGCTAATGATAAACAAGAATTTGAATCTGAGCTTGATAAGTTTCTTGCAGAGTTTCCTCCTATCAAAGAAAATATGGTAAAATCAAAAGTAGAATCTGTTGTTCCAAACGTCACATTTGACTTTCCTAAGATTGATGAAAAGTGTGATGTAGTGTTTGGAAGTGTTTCAGAAGTCAAAAAGTCATGGAGTTCATTGTTTGAATAAATTTGTTATGATGTTTGCAGGGGCTGCCCAAGTCAATTCTATCAAAATGGATAATGGATAGTGGTGCGTCAAGGCATATGACTGGGACGCTTGCTTTACTCTATGATGTAAAATCCATCAATGGAGGTCATGTAGGGTTTGCTGGGAGTCAAGGTGGAAGAATTGTTGGTCAAGGAATTTTGACAAATGGTGTGATATCTTTTGACAAAGTAAACTACATAGTGGAGTTGACAAACAATCTACTCAGTATTTCACAAATTTGTGATAAAGATTTCAGCGTACATTTTACAAAAACTGAATGTGTGGTTTTGAAACCAGGGTTTAAAATCCCTGATGAGATGGTGTTGTTGCGTGCTCCACGGGAGTATGATCTTTATTATCTTGATATGAGTACAGCAACGCCAACGTCTCATCAGAAACAGTGCTTTGTGTCTAAAAATAAAGCAACAGAAAAAGATTCAATCATGTGGCATCGTAAGATGGGCCACATTCATGTTCGCAAAATGAATTTTTTGGTTCATAATGATTTAGTTGAAGGTGTGAACTTTAAAAATTTTCATTTAAATGATGATTGTATTGCATGCAAGAAAGGTAAGCAGGTTCGGAAGTCACATCCTTTGAAGGTCATGAACTCGATCAGGTTACCTCTTGAGAGATTGCACATGGATCTCTTTGGGCCTGTCAATGTTAAGAGCATCAGCCGGGATTTGTATTGCTTGGTGGTTACAGATGATTTTTCAAGATTTTCCTGGGTTGTGTGTTTAGAACGGAAAGATCAAACATTTGAGTCTTTGATGATACTTTTCAAGAAGATGGAAAGTTTGGGGCAAAATCAAATGAAGGTTTCTTTGTAGGATACGCCAGCCCACTAAAAAGGGTGTTCGTACCATGTCTGAGCAAGGTGATTCAGGTCCTTCATGTGGATTGTCAGAAGCATACTCCGTCACCTCAACTTCCCGGACAAAGATTCCTATTTGACTACGATAAACTCTGGGAATCGTTTCATCTGCCGTCTGAGCCGAGTGAGGAGGAACTTGCTCCCATGTACTTGTATCAACAAAGTCATTTGCCAGAGCCGGAATCTAGTCCGCTAGATGTTCCTACGCCCAACGTGGGTACTCATGATGATGAAGCCGGACCAAGTGGAACCATTCATATACCACCAGAGGAACCAGAGGAACCAGCTCCGTCATTTGACGTTTCTGACGACTCAGAGAAGGAACCCGCTCCTACCTTTGACGAGGAACCAAATGAGACAACAGAAGAGGCTGTTGACCAAATTGTTGATCTTGACATTTCAAATCTGGAATCGGAAGTTGTAGTGCCTGACAGTGCAATGCCACGAACATTATCCTATCATCCTTCAGAACAAATTATCGGCGACTTGCAAAGTGGTGTCAAAACTCGACATCAAATAGATCAAGCTCTTACATGTTTCTATTCATCTATTAGTGATATGCAAAAAGAAGTCTCATTGAAATGTTTTATTTCGCAGATAGAGCCCAAGACGTACAGGGAAGCATTGACCGAGGAGAGCTGGGTTAATGCAATGCAGGAGGAGTTACAACAATTCGAGAAGCTGGGCGTCTGGAGACTTGTAGATTTGCCTGAGAATCAGAAGTTAATCAAGACAAAGTGGGTTTTCAAATGTAAAAGAGATGATAGAGGAGTCGTAGTGAGAAACAAAGCAAGACTGGTCGTTCAAGGATTCAGTCAACAAGAAGGAATTGATTATGATGAAGTCTACGCACCAGTTGCAAGGCTAGAGGCAATTCGGATTTTTCTGGCCTTTGCATCATGGAAAAACTTTAAAGTATATCAACTTGACGTGAAATCTGCTTTTCTCTATGGAACTATCAAAGAGGAAGTGTATGTGGGACAACCGCCAGGTTTCACAGACCCACAGCACAAAAACAAGGTGTTTCTACTGGACAAGGCGTTATACGGACTTCACCAGGCCCCGAGAGCCTGGTATGAAACGCTTTCGACATACTTGTTGGACAACGGGTTCACAAGAGGTACAGTAGATAGCACTTTGTTTATTAAAGAAAAAGAAAACCATTTGTTGATTGTGCAGATTTACGTGGACGATATCATTTTTGGATCCACCAACGACGATATGTGCAAAGAGTTTGAGCTAGTGATGAAGAAAAAGTTTGAGATGAGCTCAATGGGCGAAATGAAGTTTTTCCTCGGGTTGCAGGTAGAACAAATGCCTGATGGAATCTTCATTCATCAGTCAAAGTATGTGAAGGATGTGCTAGACAAGTTTGATATGGCCTAGTGCAGTCCAGCATCTACTCCCCTTGCACAAAATCATGGGATTTGTCCAGATGAGAATGGAGTGAAGATGGATGAAACATTGTACCGATCAATCATTGGTTCCTTGATGTATCTCACAGCCTCCCGTCCGGACATCATGTATCCGACATGCTTATGTGCCAGATATCAGTCGAATCCGAAGCAGTCACATCTGACAATCGTGAAACGTATACTCCGGTATTTGAAAGGCTGCCCAAACATCGGTTTGTGGTATCCTAGATTAGGTGACTTTACTTTATCCGGTTTCGCTGATTCAGATTTCGGAAGCTGCAAACAGAACGCAAAGTCCACCACTGCTGGGTGTCAGTTCTTAGGAACTCGACTCGTTACCTGGCAGTGTAAGAAACAAACCACTGTAGCGCTTTCTACTTGTGAAGCTGAATACGTTTCAGCTTCCAGTTGTTGTTCGCAGATCCTTTGGATCCAACAGCAAATGCGTGACTTTGGTTTGCAATTCTTAGATACTCCAATTTTCGTGGACAATGAAGCAGCCATTAATATTACTAAAAATCCGGTTCACCATTCAAAAACAAAACACATTGAAATCCGTCACCATTTTATTCGAGATTGTAATGAGAAAAAATTAATACGGATTGAATATGTGCACACCAATGAACAGAAAGCGGATTTCTATACCAAACCATTTGACAAAAAGAGGTTTTATTATCTTTTAAAATTGAATGGAATGAAAAATCTGCAATCTGGGAGGGTTGTTGAATGTGATGCCGAATTGGACGGCGATCTGACGTGAACCTTTGTCAAGTTGTTAATTTTGTTTGTACAGTTTATTTTCTGCTTTTCGATAAAAACAAAAACACAAAAATATGTTTTTCTTTTTAGGGGGAGAAAGTTTGCAGAAAAATACAAAAACATGATAAAATCTATAAATCTATAAAAACCAAAAACATTTGAAAAAGTAAAAATGAGTTTGTGTATAAAAGGGAAATGATAGTACATCAGCTAGACAGGTGCAGTACGCTAAAGAATTGGAATGTATAAAATGTAATTAAGCACTCTCACTAAAGATGTGCCGATAGGTTTTCACAATATCAGTAGATTAGTTTGGGATATAAACATAAAATTTACTTGCATCTACGTGGGGAACACCTCCAGGATATATAGGTAACCCCTGAAATCCTGTTTGAAGGGTCCCATATTCTGAGATACTAGGTCTTTATGCTTAGTGATATCTGGGGTATTATCCCGGGACTTCTGCTGAAAGGAATTTCTGACCTAGTCCCCGGAGAATACTTTACACTGCTTTGAAATATAAGCCTCCCCTCAGCATAAAAAATGATAACACATTGCAAAATTGTTAATCATGTGCTGTTGTAAAGAAGATCCCCAAAGGGGACCCACCAAAAGTCGAAGCCGTCATCTCTCTGCGTATCGAAAGATCGACCTGAGCTCTCACGGCCCTCGTACTATAATTTATTCCCTGACAGATATCATCTAGGTATACTCACCTGTAAGATTGAATACTGGGGTCTGGATACGGGAGTATATACTGAGGTGGGACACATGTAGATGTTTAAGTCTTAAAACATTAATTCTGTATCCTGAGCAGATTGAAAGTTTTGTGAGAATTTAAAGAGGATCAGTATATCGGCAATCTACGTGAATTGTTTAATGCTTAAAATGAAATAACAGCTTAACGGTACTTGTATTTCGTCGGCAGCTGATATGATCCCTTAACACGCTCACAAAAAGATTGTGTGTACATAGTTTCAGCTTATTCAGTTTAAAATCCAAAAAGATTTTAGTTTCTCATTTTATTTTCAACAACTGACATTGGGAATCGAAAGTTCAAAGTCTTGTGCAGATCATGTCTGAGATTGATGAGGATTGGGTAAGCTTGTGATGCAGTATAATGTTTGGTACAAGTGTTTGTTGGTTAAAAAGAGATTGAAAGATCAAAATGATTCAAAAGTTCATTAATTTGAACTTATTTTTTCAAGAAATCCGGTATCTTCATAGTTTGGTTAGCCAAGGTCATTGAGTTGGACTTGGTAGACTAGTCAGTTGACCAAGGTCATTAATTTGGACTTGGTTAATTGGGTGTGACATTAAAAGTTGAAAAAATCAAAAAGTAAAACAAGTTTTTTAAGGTTTTCGCTTCAAGGAAAAATTGCGCTTAAATCTGTTTCAAGCGATACCTTCATGTTATGTTTTCGCTTCAAGGTTTTTAAGTAAGCCTCAAGCGAAACCTTCATGTTAACGAATTCGCTTCAAGATGTTGTAAGTATGCCTGAAGCGAAATCGTCAGAAGTATAAGAGGACAACATTGCTTCGCTTCAGTCATTATTTTCAAACATTTCGCTTCAAGGTCTGACAGAGAGACTTCAAGCGAACACTTCTAAATCTTTGTTTTCTACCGTTACTCTGTCAAAATTTCACCAAGATCTTGTGATTTTAGTTGGCAAACTCAACTATAATCATGGTGAATGTGAGTATTTTCTGAGATTTGTATCGTTTTTCGTTGATTTTTGATGAGTCGGCGACTGTTAGAGTTAGAACATATAATTTTAGGGTTTTTAACTGAATAAAATCAAATCAAAACATATGTGTGTAGTCGGAATCATGTGTAGATGATAGTGTGTTGTTTGATTGATTCAGATCTGTGTGTTTAAGAAATTTGACGGATGAACAGATTTTTAATCTTAGATCTAGAACAGATGTGTAGGTTAAAATGAATGAAATTGATGTCAGGTTACTCGGAATTGAAAGTAGAACAGGACTGTTTGATCAATTTGGCCATATGTTTAAAAAAAAAAATTTATGTTTGAACAGTGTCGCTTCAAAGAGTTGTCAGTGTCGCTTCAAGGAGTTGTCAGTGTCGCTTCAAGCGATGCATTCTGTTAACTATTTCGCTTGAACATGTGTTGCTGTTTGTTGATTCTTCAAGCGAAATAATCAAATATCATCTCACTTAAACAGATCTTATTTGCTCAGATGAGTTTTAAGCGAAATCATGGATATCGCTTGAAATGATGAGTAAATTTGACATTTTATAAAAAAATTGTCTAATGTGTTTGAATTTTTGTGGTATTTGATGTGCAGCCTTCGAATGTTCTGTTCAAAGCTCTTCACAATTCTTGTTGTGATCTTGATGTGACAAGGAGTTCAAAGTTGTCTGAGTTCTCTAGCATTCTGGAATTTATGAGAAGATTGCCAATACAAAAGGCTTTAACAGATAGAAGAATGGTGTATGAGTCACACATCAAACGTTTTTGGAAGCATGCTGTGTATGATGAGAAAAGCAAAGTAATTACTTCTCTTGTTAAGGTTGCTGATGAAAAGAAACAAATTCTGATAACGGAGGCATATGTTCGTGAGATTCTAGATTTTCCTGATACTGAAAAATCACCAACAGCATTTCCTGAAAGAATGGTGAAAGGATGTTTGCTCAGAATGGGATACATTGGAGATGTGAATGCTGCTAATGTTTTGAAATCAAAGTTTACAAAACCGTTCAAATTCTTTATTCATTCAGTGTTGATTGCTCTAAGTCATCAAAAGGGTAGTTACGATGCTATGCGTGATTATCACATGAACATGGTAGTTGCTCTTGTTTTGAACAAGAAGTACAATTTCTCTCATATTGTATTTCATTATCTTGTGGAAGAGGTGACATCAAAAAGGAGAAGCTGGATATATCCAAGATTCATTCAAATGATGATCGATCATGCTTATCCAGGAATTGCTCGAGATATGGAGAATGATTTGTTAGTTCTAGCTCACATGAATAATGATTCTATTGCTCAATTAGCAAGATATCATACAAATCATCCTGAACCAGAGAAAGAAGTTGCATTTTTTGGTTTCATAAGCAATCCAGATTATCAAGATCCTGATCCAGTTAATCATGAACACTGGAGGAATGAAGATGAAAGAACTGAAACTGGTTATTCTGATGAGTTGGAGAAGTTGAAAAAGTTTAAACCTTCAAGAAGTGTGTGGTTTGTAAAAGAACAAAAGAAGAGGAGTAAGAAAACAACTCCTAAAGTGCAAGCTGAAGAAGGTTCATCTTCACAACCAAAGAAGCGTCAAAAGAAGGTTGCTAAAACACTATTGGTTAATGAACCTGAAGATGAAGTAGTTGAAGCTGTAGCAGAAGCTAATGTTGAAACTGAAGCTGAAATCAACATTGAAGCTGATACTGAAATTGAAACAAATGTTGAAGGAGATACTCGTTTTTCTCCAAGATCTACAGAGTTTTTGAAAGGACTTTCTGAATCTGTTCCTGAACAAAGTAAAGCTGCTGATAATGTAGTGATTGAAGATGTTGATGCAAGTTCTTCTAGTTCTTCTGATGAAACTATTGATGAAGTTGCACGCCAAAGAAGAATTAAAGAAGCAACTGAAAAAGAAAAGTTGTTAAAAAAGAGAAAGAGACTAGAGAAAGATGATACTGTTTATGAACCTTCACCGGAACATGTATCTGAATCTCAAACTCCGGATAGTGGTAAAAAGAAGAGAGGAGCTCGAAAGAAAGTTGCTCAGAAGAAGATTCGAGTTGTTAGTCCAACAATCAAGATTCCTAAAATTGTCTTGAAGAAGAAAACATCTGAAGGAACCAGTCAATCTATACCACCATCTGAACCTATTCCACCTCATTCACCACCACATCAAACTTCACCACCACATATATCACCACCACTTGAACCTATTTCTACTCCACAAGTTAATATCCAAACACCACTTTCTTCACAACCTATCCTTCAAACTACACCTGGTTCTTCTAGTTATAAAACTTTTCCTGGAATTCCTGAGAATGTTTCTCTTGATGATATTGGAAATATTACTTTTGCAACAGATGAACAAATCATACATGTTGAAAAGAGAATTGATGTTGTAGCTGATGAAAACAAGAAGGTAGTAGCTGAGTGTAAAAAGATGGAAAATCGTGAGAAAATTCGTGATTTGAAATTAAAGGCAACTGAAGCTGAAAACAAGTCTTTGTTAAAGAAATTGGAATCTAATGAAGCAGAGATGGATATTATGAAAGTTCAGATTGCAGAATTATTGGAAGAAAAGAAGAATAGGGATGAACATCTCAAGTACTATGAGTTGAAAAATCAAGAGTTGGAGGAAATGAAAGCACGAAATGAACATGAAAGCAAAATGATGAAGAAAGTGTTGGAAAAGTTGATGGGTACATCTCTAGAGTTGAAATACAATGAAATTGTTCGTGATGAAGAGAAAGCTAAGAAACAGGCTGAAATTGATAAGCAAATGAAGGATAAGGGAAAGGGTCCTGAAATTGAAGAAAAAGCTATTATTCCAGTTGATGTTTCTGAAGATATCATTCTGAATGTTCGTCCTCTTACATCGGTTTCTGGTATTTTTGATGCTGATGTTGAAATTGATGATCTTCTTATTGGAGAGAATGAAGAGGATGATGAAGAGGATGATGATGAAGATGAAGAAGAAGATGCAGAAGATGATGTGATCTCTGCAAGTAGTAGTGATGATGATGATGGAGATGATGATCAAGATCAAGGTGCTTCTGGTCTGAAAATTTCTGAGAAAACAACTGAAGAAGCAATTGATGATTTATTACAAGATGAAGCAAATGTTGAACATGATAATGCAACAAGTGAGGGGGAGCATGGTGATAATCAAAATGTTGATCAAGCTGAAAAGTTGATTCTTAGACTTGATACTTATAAGGAAGAAGGAGAGCATTTTCATAATTATTCGCTGGAAATCATAAAAGAAATGACTCGAAGAGATCATCCAGAGTTCAAGTTTGATTTTGAGGAAGAAATGAATTCTGATTTAGAAAGAGAGCTGAATGAGTTTGATGCTGATCATTATGATGATTATGAATATCGATATGTTGAAGATGCTGATCTGTATGATAGAGTAGAAGTTGAAGACTGGGAAGATGATGAAAGTGTACATGAAGATACTTCTCAGTTGCCTACACTGATGGAATTTTTCTCTGAAGAGAATCGAGATGAGTTGAGGAGAAAAGTTGCTGAAGTTATTAAAAACTTTAATCCTGATGGTACAAAGAAAGATCTGGATAAAAAAGAGAAAAAGAAATGGTTCAAAGTTGATCATGGCAGAAAGTTCAAAAGACCATTGAAGTTTTATCAACGGGATCGAAGTATTTCTTTGGGAGATATTATTAGTTGGGGTTTTCTACCACACGTGAATGCTTATGCAGTCAGAAGAGAATGTGGTGTTCAGTATTTCGAAAAGTTATATGATCTTATGTCACTCCCATGGTGGGATGTTGAGGAGTTATCACAGGTCAAAGCTTTGGAATATCCTGTGAGGAAGAATGACATACAAATGTGGGGGTTTATCAGATTTCAATCATTTAAGGGATTCAGATTCTGGAAACCTCATCGTCCAAAGATTATTCCAAGAGTTAATCCTGATACTGGTGCTGTTGAAAGGATTCTTAATATCAAGAAGCCAAAGACAATGAAGATTATACCAGTACCTCCAATGGAACAAGAATTCTATAAAGGATTTATACACTGGGTATATAGTTGTCTGTCTACTGAAGCTGTGATCACGTATCGAGCAGGAGGTGAACTTAGAGAAATTCGTGTCTTTGATCCAATGTGGCTTGTTAATTGCTCGACAAAAGATATAGAATGCTTGTTCATCAACAAGATTCATCATTCGCCAAAAGATAGAGATCAGGCAATGCAGTTTCAGAGAGTTGTGAATGTGTGTTTTCAAAAGAATATCAATTCTGGAACTAAATGGAAGTCATCTTGGTGGGCTTTGGAGGAGAAAGTCAAAAGGAAAGTTGAAAAGGAACGTAAAGCTCGAGAAGAAAAAGATAGATATCTTCGGGAGACATTTGCTCAAAGGCAAGCTGCTGAAGAAAAGAAAAGAGCTGATGATAATGAAAAGCTTAGGAAGATGTTGTTGAGAAAACCTAAGCCTAGAGAAGAAAAGTTCAAGTCCATGTGAAGATCTAGACTGAAGACTCCGGCTTTATCCAAGGGGGAGTTTGTTGATACATGATGTCTAAAGCCTATGTCATAAGTCTAGGGTCTAAATATGTCAAGTATGTTAAGTGTAGGGTTCTAAATGTAAGTTTAATTTAGTGTTGTAAGGGTTTCGCTTCAGGGTATGAGATGTAAGCCTCAAGCGAAATCAAGTGATAAGATTTCGCTTGAGACATGTTGAAGCGAAATCTAGTTGCCTATAAATAGGCATGTTGTGTTCTCATTTGGTACGCATTCCGAGAAGTTGTAACGAAGTGCTGCCAGTTTTTCAAGTGATTATATAACAGAGAACAAGTGTTAAAAGTGATATAATTCTGTTTTCTACTCCTTTCTTTCTGATTCTAAGCTGTTTAGATGTTTCCGCCATCTAAATAGTGTAAACACATTCAAATTGACTCATTTGATCGGTCAAATCGATCCTACACAAACAATCACGAAGTTAAATTGTTAAACAATCAAACTGGTAAAACTCAACAGACATGGAAACCTAAATTGACCACAAATTCAGGGAGACCATCACAATTCTTGAATCATCAAAGAATAGAAGTTATTGTTGTTGATGAAAAATGGAAGACCCAAGACCACAATGGCTTGGGTCCCCATCTCCAACTAATTATGTGAGTTCATGTGCAGGGTGTTCCAGGAGGAACTATCAGTAGTCATTGGATTGTTGATAGTGGGGCATCCAGGCACATGACAGGCAACATGAAGCTTCTCTACGACGTTAAATCTATTAGAGGAGGTTATGTTGCTTTTGCTGGAGATAAAGGCGGATATATTACAGGTGAAGGAATGATTTCCAACGGGGTTGTTAGCTTTGATAAGATCAACTTTGTACAACAACTTGATCACAATCTTCTCAGCGTTTCACAAATCTGTGATAAGCAGTTCTCAGTACACTTTGATGCAAATGGATGTTATGTGCTGAAACCCGGCTTCAAAATTCCAAAAGAATGGATTCTCTTGTCGGCTCCAAGGATAAATGATTTGTATGTCCTTGATATGAGCCAAGCTATCACAACGTCTGCACAAGCAACTTGTTTCGTTTCCAAAGCCACAGAAAAAGACTCGATCTCTTGGCACAGACGAATGGGTCACATTCACTTACGCAAAATGAATCATTTGGTGTCAAATGAATTGGTGAATGGTGTTCCTCTTAAAAACTTTCATCTTCAAGACATCTGTGTCTCGTGCCAGAAAGGGAAACAAACGAAGAAGCGACACCCTTCAAAGAAAATCAACACGGTGGTTGTTCCTCTTGAACGTTTGCACATGGATTTGTTCGGTCCTGTCAAGCACAAAAGTATTAGGAATGATCAATACTGCCTCGTGATAACTGATGATTATTCAAGATTTTCTTGGGTGGCGTTCATGGCACACAAGAGCGAAACCTTCGATATTATCAAAAACTTGATCATTCAGATTGAGAATCTATATAAGTTGAAGGTTAGGCGGATACGTAGCGACAATGGTACTGAATTCAAAAATCATGCCATGGCGGAGTTTTGCACTTCAAAAGGTATTCTTCACGAATTTAGTGCGGCTTATACTCCTCAACAAAATGGCGTCGCTGAACGTAAGAACCGCACATTGATCGAGACTGCTAGGACTATGTTGGTAGAATCGCAGTTGCCCATTCCATTCTGGACTGAAGCTGTGTCCTCTGCATGTTACACGTTGAACCGAGTCCTTACAGTCAAAAGGCACAACAAGACCTGCTTTGAGCTTATTAACAAACGGAAACCAGATTTGTCATATCTTGAACCGTTTGGAGCTCCGTGCACACTAATCGATCCTAATGGAAAGTTTGGGGCAAGAGCCATTGAAGGATACTTTCTTGGGTATTCCACCCCGAACTTAAGAGTCTGGAATCTAGAGACTAAAAGAGTCGAGGAATGGTCTGAAGTCAGAGTACAAAGGCACACTTTACCAGTCAAATGTCCTGGTCAGCCTTGGATGTTTGAGTACGATGACTTTTTCAATTCGATCAATGTTGAAGCAGTTGAAGAAAATGCTGCGGCAAGGATGTTTTTCGAGAGTGACAATGCAACAGATTCACCGTTGGTTCGTCCCATTATTGTCAATCAAGAACCATCTTCAGTGAACAATAATGCTCTCGACAATGAGGATTTTCACGATGCTACCGAATTGAACGAATCTTCAGAGGATGATGAATTTCTTGATGCAGATCAAGAAGCTCCAATAACAGCAGTACATGGTACTTCAGAGGGTACACCTCCAGTGGATGTTCCTAGAACAGCTGAAGCTACTGCATCATCCTCTTCGTCAATTTCGGGCATTGAATTGGTTGTTGATCTCAATCTCAACAATCTGGGTACAAACATTCCAGTTCAAGATAATCCAGAAACAAGGATTCACAATACCCATCCTCAACAAAACATCATCGGAAATGTACAAAGTGGCGTTCAAACAAGAAACATGTTGCGAAACAACAACAATGCAGGCTTGTATACGGCGATTAGAGAATCTGGTCAACAAAATGATTGGTCTTTCGCGTGCTATGTCTCACAGGAAGAGCCAAGAACTTGGAAAGAAGCTTTGAAAGATAACTCTTGGGTTGAAGCAATGCAGGAAGAACTGCAACAATTCAAGAAGCTTGGTGTCTGGAAACTCGTAGAGAAACCTGCTGGTTACAAGAAGATTGGTACCCGTTGGGTGTTTAAATGCAAAAAGGATGACCGTGGAGTCGTTATTCGAAACAAAGCAAGGCTAGTCGTTCAAGGTTTTCGTCAGATAGAAGGGATCGACTACAACGAAGTGTATGCACCTGTTGCACGTCTAGAAGCAATTCGGATCTTTCTGGCTTATGCCTCATTCAAAGGTTTCAAGGTATACCAGATGGACGTGAAAAGTGCATTCTTACATGGTGTGGTGGAAGAAGAGGTGTACGTCGAACAGCCTCCAGGTTTTGAAGATCCTATCCATCCCGATCGGGTTTGGTTGCTCAACAAAGCTCTATATGGTCTACATCAAGCACCGCGAGCTTGGTATGCAACCTTATCTAATTATCTGCTGGAGAATGGATTTCGCAGAGGTCTTATCGATTGTACTCTTTTCATCAAAGAACAAGATGGAGATCTTCTACTGGTACAGGTATACGTTGATGATATTATATTTGGTTCTACTAATGATGTTTTGTGTAGGAATTTCGAGCGCATTATGCAGGATAAATTCGAGATGAGTGCTATGGGGGAAATGACCTTCTTTTTGGGCCTACAAGTACAACAAACCGAGTCTGGGATATTCATCCATCAGACTAAATATGTTGGTGACATCTTGAGCCGGTTCCAGATGTCTGATGCAACGCCCATCGGTACCCCATTGCCGCAAAATCACGGAATTACTCCAGACTTGAAGGGTGAAGCTGTTAGCCCCTCATACTACCGCGCGATGATCGGATCTCTTATGTACCTCACAGCATCAAGACCAGATATAAGGTACCCAACGTGCCTGCTTGCCAGATATCAAGTCAACCCGAAGGCCTCACATCTTGCAGCTGTAAAAAGGATTTTTCGTTATTTGAAGGGTTGCCCTGACACCGGTCTATGGTACCCTAGGGATAATAACTTTGACTTGATCGCATTCAGTGATTCTGATTTTGGCGGATGCAAAATCGACGGAAAATCCACAACGGCTGGATGTCAGTTTTTGGGAAATCGCCTAGTCACATGGCAGTGCAAGAAGCAGACGTGCGTCGCTACATCAACATGCGAAGCTGAATACATTGCTGCCTCAAGTTGTTGCTCCCAAGTCCTATGGATCCAACAACAAATGCGCGACTATGGTTTTGAATTCCTAACTACTCCTATTTACATTGATAATTCTGCTGCATTACAGATCACTAGAAATCCTGTGCAACATTCAAAGACTAAGCACATCGAAATTAAGTATCACTTCATACGTGATTGCTTTGAGAAAAGGCTAATCGATGTTGCTTACGTCCACACTGATGACCAACGTGCCGACCTTTTTACCAAAGCATTTGACAAATCAAGATTTGACTATTTATTATTGGTAAACGGCATTAAGGTCAAGCAAGAGTAAAACCAACATCGAAAAATCATTTTTGTAAATACCTTTGTGTTTTAAATTTGTCTTACTTTATTGATTTTAGGGGGAGTAAATCCAAAAATTTGAAAATCCAAAAACATTGAAAAATTTCAAAAACACAAAAACAATAGAAAAGCAAAAATGAGTTTCCTGGCGAGCAAAAGAGAAAATGATAGTACATCAGTGGTCTGTCCAAACCTCTTTAACCCTTAAATGAAAAACGATAAGCAGCTCTATATAAGATGTATCGGTAGGCTCACAATCATTTTAAAGTGTGCAGGGTGATATAAACTTAAATCGACTGAAGACCAGGTGGGAACCATTCATTGGCATATGGTCTTAGTACCGAAATTTCGTTTGAGAGATTGCCGAGGTTCTGAGATATTCGGTCTTTATGCTGCTTATCATCTGGGTATCATGGTTGTATCTTTTACCGAAAAATAACGGGGACGCAAGTCTAGATCTTCCATGATACCATACATACGTGTACATACTGCATTCGACCTCAATAAGTGATCAACAATCACATGTCCACAAAATAAGTGATAAAATATCACATTTATCCGGGAGTCAAGTTCGTCTCTCTGCTGTACGAAAGTACTGACCTGTTCACGGACTTGCTCCTGTGCCCTCATGCATCTGAAAATCAAGTTCCTCATCAATAAGTGATTCTATCACATAGGGCTTGTTTTCAATCAAAATAAGTGAGAATCTCACATCATATACGGTCAAACAGATGATAATCGGTATACTCACCGGTAAGATGAACCCTCGTGCATACCTTGATACGGGAATGTGTCGTGATGTGGATGAACACCGGTCGGTAAGTATAAATCATACCTTAACGTATCCCCTCGCCATGATTACATCTGATAAGTTGAGCTTAAGTGGACAACAATACCGATAATTGTTATAGGATGCTTATCTTAATGTTAACTAACTGAACAACAAGAGCGTTTTGGCATGACCGTACACTGATATGATTCTCTTACCCTCGAAACTCGCAAAAAGAATGTCTGTAAATATTTATTTAATGCTTTCAGTTTCTGCATCTTTGTATATATTTATTTACTGCTTTCAGTCTTTACATTTGAAATATTCAAAAAGTCCAAAAAGATTTTAGGTGTGTTTTAATATAAACTTTCTAAAAACCAAAAAGATTTTATTTCTATTTTATTTTCGATCGTACGATGTTGGAGCTCAAGTCTTCGTTGCCTGAAACCTGATTGAAAACCGAAACGACTAAATCTTCATAAACGGTCGAAATTTGCAAGTTTTGAAAGTTAAAAACTGAAATTGATAAATTTTGTTAAACTTTCAAACTGTCGGACGGTAGTTGATTGAAATATGGTCATACGTGTGTCATTTGTTTATGTTAACTATATTCCAAGCAGTTGTTCTCATTACGCGTTTAGATTTCTTGCATGTGCAGATACTAAAGGCAAGGAGAACATGTTCGTTGACAAGCTTCGGAATGAAGACACGACGTGAAGGCACTCAAGTGATGAAGATGATCGAGTTGCCGCTGACCATCACCAACACCACAAGGATCTCAAGTTGTAAAGATCAAGACTTTCACGAGCATAACTCAAGGGGGAGCTTATGTTAAGGGGGAGTTTGTCAACACACTTCCTACATGAAACGGGGAGTTTGTTGGTACACTTTCTGCTTTCAAGACGTGAAGACTTTAAAGATCCTCCGACATTGAAGACTTGAAAGGACGTCAAAGACTTGAATACACAAAGATCGAGACAAAGCTACAGCCAAGGGGGAGTTTGTTGGTGCACTTGTGTCTGTACTTTTTCTGTATTTTGTCATGATACCAAACGATGTCTTTGTTAGTCTTGTAAGTTTGACCAAGTCAACCATCCTCCTGGTTTGACTTGGCCAAACAGTTAGACAATGGTTGTAATATGTCTGTGTCGAAGGATGTGTCATCGAAGGATTGTTTAGATCCTTCAATGAGCTCGAAAGATAAACCTTCGATGGATGAACCTCGAAGCATATCATCCTTCGAGGTGTATATGTGATCCTTCGATAGGTTTCAGGTCGATAGATGATCTTTCGATCAGTCTATCTGATCCTTCGACCAGACGAGCTGTGACGGGTATATATATACCCATGTAATGTGTTCACTTCATTCTGAGAGAGACAAGAGTGAGACAGGGACAAGAGAGAACACACACGAGAGAGAGAGTTTGCAGAATACATTTGTAAACCTTGTGCTGTAACCGACTTTCATAGTATTAATACAGAGGTGTTAATCGTTGAGTCTTGTGTGTCTACCTTTCTCTTTGTAGCTTGTGTTCTCACATAAACTCCGGTTTGCATGCTAGCTTGGATTCCGCACTTGCTAGTGTGTTAGATATAACAAGGATAAGGTTTGACCTCATCCTCCGAGGGACCTACACAAATTTAATAATTGATTTACAAACTCTGTGGACTATTTATATACGTGCTTATTATCATACTATACTAATGTCCTATTTACATATGCGTTTCTTGTCAGCAATACTAATGCCCGGTTCTTGGAATACTATACAAAGAGGACAAGTGAAAGAATTGCAATAAAGAGGGCGTGTCAATACTCAGATGATCAACCGTTACCTATTGTATTAGGTGATGATGGAGAAGAAGTTATAAGACAAAAAGTTGGATCACCACCGCAATGATTGGTCATGTGTTAACTTGATGTGCACAGTGATTTCTTGTATGGTGATTTGAAGAAGATGCGTATATGATTCTCCTTGAAGGTTTTGGTGATAGGAACAGTGGGAAAGTTTGTAAGCTACAAAAGCCCTTGTATTGACTGAAGTAGGTTCCTCGAAAGGGGAATGAGAAGCTTAATTTAGTATAATTAATTGAAATTTGTTTTAGTCAAAGCAAAAATGATGTTACTCTATTTGTTAAGTGAAATAATGAAAGTTTTAGTATTTTTGTTGGTTTGTGTTGAGGATATTGTCATGTCTTGCAATGATGTCAATGAAATCAAAAATGTGAAATTAGCTTTGATGTCAAAGGTTTTAATCAAAGACTTGGGAGAGTTAATATTTTTTGGGAATTGGAATTATAAGAACTGAACAAGGTATGTGCCTCTCACAAAGGAAATATTGTTTAGATTATTTGTTTGGGTATGGTGTGTTGGCAAGTAAACCTGTTTATAATCAAGTAAAAATATTTGAGTTAACAAATATAACTGAATATCAGAAATTTGTTTGCAAGTTAATTTATTTAACTCTGGCCTGGCCTGGCCTAGTATTTCATTTGTTGTGTATTCACTTAGTTTATGCACAACCCTTTCAATTCTCATTTGCAAGTCACTTAGAGGCTGATGAGATACTTGAAAGACAGTCCTAGTAAAGGTGTGATGTTTCAGAAGTCTTATGAGTTTTGTCGAATACCCAAATCCCGGCTGACGTTCAATGGATCTTCGCTAACGTCAAGATATCCCGATTCTTGTAGCTACAAAAAAGTAAACCGTTAGTCTCGTCACGGAGGGCCCCGGGAGGGGGATCCGTGACCAAGCTCTGGCGTGAGAGTAAGTAAACTTGCCGGAGAGATGGAGGAGTCTATTCCGATGAGTGTGATCACCGGAATATTTCCTCAAATGTGTGAATCAAGTAAATGTGTGTGTATGATTAATATGTGAGAATATTGGTCGGAATAAATGTGAGAGGAGTAAATGAGAGGGAAATAAATGAGAGCGTCCTGAATGTGATACCTCCGATCCCCCTTTATTACCGTTTTTCCCTTCTTATATAAGTCTTAGGCCTTATCTTGCATGTGGGATATTAGTTAAGATGATCCAATGGATTCTGATGGTCTTCGAGGGGCTCAGACACGTGTCTGACCCCCAACGGTAGGATGGAAGCCTCATTTAATACTTCCGGCTGGAGAAGTACGATGCCAGCCGAGATACTCTTCACATCGGACATTAAATGCAGCCTGCTCCTTCTGAATCCTCGTTTCCCGCCCATTTCATACGGAGAAAACCTTAATGGAGAAGTAAAACCATTTTTGGGCCTTATCCGTTGGGCTTGTGTGATGGCAGCCCAAGTCGGGTAAATGGAGCAAACCATTGGCCCGTCGTCAAGTCATCTTTAATCCCTGGCTCTGAGACCCAAGGCTCATGATCCGGGGCTGAGTCATACCTGTTTAAAAAGTAATTCTCTTGGTTAAGGAGGAAACGAGAACGTAGGCCCGTCCTTTGGGGTGGTCACTATTCACCCCTTACTTGTCTGCTGAGTAATAATGGCGGGGTTTAATCCCATCAATACACGTGCTCCTTTTTTGAATTTCGAGGGGACGGCGATGTGACGGTTATCGCCCCTGTCAGTTACCTCTTTAAATACCCTCTTGTTCTTCTCGAGCCCTCATTTAACTTCCACCATAATTCTCTGTTTCTTACCTTCTTTACATTCTTCCGATCACAATTTCTTTTTCAAATATGAGTCGTACCGGTCGCTCGGCGATCCGATCAGTTTTGACGGCGAAGGACTTGAAATCCTTTGTCAAGACTTACAACATCCCTGATCGTTTCTCTCCCACCTTGCCGGGTCCTGATGAACCGGCTGAATGTACACCGGACCGAATACCCCTTTATACATTGGCGTTTTCCTCTTGTGGAGTCCGATATCCCCTTTCGTCTTTCAAGATTGCCTTGCTTCGTCACTTTGGGGTTCACTTTTCTCAGTTACATCCCTTAGGGTTTATGAGAGTGGTACACTTTGAACTGTCTTGTGCGGCCGTATCCGGCGAGCCATCTGTCCCTTTGTTCTGTATGTTTTACAAACTAATCTCTGATGGGGATTAGTTTACCTTTGCTAAACGGCAGAATAGTGTGTCGAAACCCTGCTATACCTTCATGCCGACCTCCACTTATCCCAAAGAGTGGAAGAGTAGGTTCATCTTTGTCTCTGCTGCCATGATACCGGAGTCCCCACCGCCAAAGGATGTTAAGGCCACTATTGAAGACACTGTTCCTACCTTGTCTGCTAATGAGACCGTTTTGTGGAAGCGCATGTATGAAAACCCTACAAGAGCTTTTACATTTTCTGAGGGAATCCTGGCCATGGGGGGATTGAGCCCTTCCTACTCAGTTCGTCCCAGGGCTTTTTTCGGTAAAAAATGTATCCTTCTGCCCTGGTTTTGCTGTCATTTGTTTGTGTTTCTCGGTATCTGTGTAGTCATCTTTAGCATCTTTTCTTATGCGGAGTTAACTTTGTGGAGACTGCTTTAGGGGGATTCTAAGGATGTAAAGTTTGTAGTTCGTGATGAAGTTGATCCGGGCTTGAACCGGAGTGGGGCGATGCAGGTTACCGGGGGGTCTGCCCAGGCTGGGGGCTCCGTTGCTGTGGAAGGGGGCGAGGAGATGTCTTCCGACGGGAGGAAAGTTCCCCTGACCCCGCCCCTGTTAAGCATTCTGATCAAAGTGATGATGAAGCTCTGGAGGTCCGTTTAGTTCGTGAGAGGAAAGTTGCAAGTCCCAAGCCGGTCCCCGCTCCTCGTGATATCCGGCAAAGGCTCCGGAGTGCCAGTGGGCAGAAGCCCCCTCCTTCATCGAAAGCTGCTTCCGACCTTCCCCTGTTGGGGTTAAGGGTTCCTTGTCCAAACACCTGAGGTCTTCAAGCCTTGTGAGTGCACCTTTGTTGGTGAGTTCATTTTTTTTTCTTTTACCTGTTCGCCCCGTGTTTGTTTTAAGGGATTTTTTATGTTCTTCTCTTTCTCTTTTTTTTTTGTGTGTAGGGAAGTTCTCATGATCCCATAGAGATCCCTACTGGTCCCTAATCTTCCAGTGTTCGGGACAAGACTCCGGAAGTGAGCATGGCTCATTTTGCCTCGGCCTTTGAACTCTCTCCTCACCATGCTACTGGGACCAGTAAACCCACTCATCATGAGGGTCTTGCTCATTGATCCCCTTTGGCTCCCCTATTTACTGATGCTATCCCCTTCACCTATGTCCCTAAATGGAAAATAACTCATTCCTCGGTGATAGGGACCCCTGAGACTGCTAGGGATTTTTATGATGTTTTTTGCCCAGGGGGGCTGGAGCCACGTTGGAGGAAAGGAACGAGCCTGGGAAAGAGAGATGGCGATGCTGGTGGAGGAGAAGGAGGAGCTGGCTGCTGAGTTAAAGCATCTGAAGGAAGTTGGCTCCGTTTCTCAGGAGCAGCTGAATACTATGTATGCAGACTATGGGATAACTTCTGATGATAACCAGCGACTGGCCAAGGAGAAACATTGGTTGATCACCGATGGTTTTGCAGCTTTCCTTACTGCAGTCTCTCAGTCAGAAGATTTCAAGAGTGGCCTGGAGGAGGTGTATAGGGCGTACCGGGATGTTGGCTACCTGGCTGGGTTGAAGGATGGGTATAACTACTCTGCTCAGGGTCTGGGCAGAAAAGAAACTCCGCTTTACAATTCCAAAGCTAAGAAGCGGTTGTCCAAGCTGGATCAGGAGCTCGGAGCCAAGATCCCGGCCATTCTCAAGAAGATCCTGGAGCATCCCATGATATCCATAGATGAACTGAAGGCCCTGTTCTCCTCTGCCGGTCCCTCATCTCCAAAGTCTGTGTCTGGGGGCGATTCCCCGTGAATTCTGAACATTAATCCCAATCAATATGGTTGTAATCTGGATAATTACTTACCCTAGGATACTTTAAACTCTTTTGATGTTTGCGAGGAGAGCCTTTGTGTAGGGGTTCTCCTAGGTACTTAATCATGTAGCTTATGACTGTACATCGCTGTCTTGTTTTTTGCTTGTTTTTTTTATGCTTTTTCATTTTGCAGGGGCCTTTGTCAAGGAAAAAGTCGGCACTTTTCTGAAGACCCTGGGGCTATTTTTCAAGAAGCTGTGCCTTGGTCTAAGTTTGTTGTGTTTGTTGTTTTGTATGCTATTTGCTTTTGCCAAAGTTATTAAGGCTTCTCTTTGTACATTTATTTTGCAAATAAATAAAGTAAGACTTCTTTTTGTAGTTTGTTTACGAAGTGTGTTGTATTTATGGTTTGTTTGGTAAACCAAGATTGTCTGTTCGAGGCCAATCGCTGTACAAGTTTATAATGTGAGATTATGTTTTTGGTTTGTTTTGTCCGCTTTCTTTGGGTTAGCTAGACCCTATTTTGCCCCACAGCCGGGCTTTTGGTATGTTTGATATACCTTATACACGTGTGTTTATTTATTGGTTAGGTTTATAGTGTTTCTGGGCACGTTTGCCTTGATATAATACTTGTTATTTTGCCAAAAGAGGACAGGTTAGCTGTCCGTTTGTCATTCATTTCTTGGGGATTAAATTTCCCAGCATAAGTTGTTACAAAAGATCTGTCCTTGGGGTAAACCCCAGACTAATAGTTAAATATTACAAAAGTGGCTCCTTGGCCGTTTTTTCTGGGGGTATACCCCTCATGTGTGGTACTTCCTGAGTTGCATGAGGTTCCATGTCCTGGGGACCTCCTTGCCTTGGAGTGTTTCCAGCTTGCAACTCCATTTGTCGTTTGCCCATATGACCCGATAAGGCCTTTCCCAATTGGGTCCAAGTTTTTCGGTGCTCTCCTGTAGGCTGGCTTCATTTGCTCTTAGGACCAGATCCCCTGGTACAAGGCTAAGTTTTTTCATCTTGGCATTGTAATAGCTTTCCAGTTGCTTCTTGTACTTAGCCTCCCTGACTGCTGCCACTTCTCTCCTTTCTTCCAGCAAGTTCAGGTTCATCCGGAGGTCTTGTTCGTTTTCTGCCTCCCTGAGCTTCATCCTTGCAGTCGGGGATCTTATTTCAGCCGGCATGACTGCCTCCGTCCCGTAAGTTAAGCTGAAAGGAGTTTCCCCGTTGCAGTCCTTAGGGGTGGTCCTGTATGCCCATAGTACAAACGGTAGCTCCTCCAGCCATCCTTTTTGTTTCCTCCCGAGTCTTCCCTTCATTCCCTTGATAACGCTTTGGTTGGCTCTTTCTACCAGTCCATTGCTTTGGGCATGAGTGACGGAGGTAAACACCAGCTGTATGTGCATCTGTTCGCACCATGGCTTGAAAGGTCTTCCAGCAAATTGGACACCGTTATCACTTACCAGCTCTTTTGGGACCCCGTACCTGCAGATGATGTTGTCTAATACAAATCGCCTCATATGTTCCCCGGTTATTTTTGCCAAGGGCCTTGCTTCGATCCACTTGGTAAAATAATCAATAGCAACCACCACATACTTGACTCCTCCTGGACCCTCCGGAAATGGCCTGATTATGTCGATGGCCCACTTTTGGAAGGGCCAGGACGTTGAGACTGGTATCATCGGGTGTTTATGTCGATGAGTCATAGGTGCATGCACCTGGAAATTGTCACATCTCTTAATCTCTTCGGATTCTGTTTCATACATTCGAGGCCAATAGAATCCCACATTCATTGCCTTTGCTACTACTGTCCTTGGCCCTGAATGCATTCCACGAATTCCCTCATGTATCTCTCTGATCACATACTCAGCTTCTACCATGTCAACACACTTCAGGGATGGGCCCAAGTACGATCTTCGGTACAGTTCCCCATCAACCAACTCATATTGCAAGGCCTTTACCCTTATCTTCCTAGCTGCCTAGTCTCCCTCGGGTAGTGTCCCGTCTCTGAGGAACTTTACAATTGGTGTTATCCATGTTTCTTGTGCGTTTTCAACTGCAGCTACCTCCTCTGTACTGAGGGAGGGGGAGGTTAGGACTTCCACTTTGACTTCTCTTGCTAGGTGATCAAATGCTAATAAGGCTAGCTTACTAAGGGCATCAGACTTTCTGTTTCTCCCTCGGGGGATGTATTCCAGCTTAAAAGTTTTGAATACCTTGGCCGTCTCCTTTACTTTTGCCACGTACTGAGCCATGGTGTTGTCTTTGGCCTCATATTCTCCTTGGTATTGCTTGACTACCAGCTGTGAGTCAGTGCTGGCTTCCACATGCTTTGCTTTCATCTTTTCTGCCAGCCTCATCCCTGCTAAAAGGGCTTCATATTCTGCAGTATTGTTGGTGTTTTCGAAGTCCAGTCTTATGGCATAGGTTAGCTCAACTCCTTCAGGGCTTATCAAAGTAATGCCTGCTCCGCTCCCTTCTTCACTGGAGGCTCCATCTGTGAACAGTTTCCACACAGCCTCGTCTTCCTTCTCTTTTTCTTCTCTTTCCAAGGCTTTCCATTTTAGGAGTTCTTTTTCTTCATCCTCAGGGACTTCCGCAAAGAAATCGGCCAGTATTTGTCCTTTCATGGCTGTCCTGGGTTTGAACTCCAAGGAGTGTTCTCCCAGTTCCACGACCCATTTAGCCAACCGTCCCGACAGCTCCGGCCTCCTTAGCACCTTTTGGAGGGGCTGATCTGTCATCAGGGTGATCTTGTGCCCTTGGAAATACCTCCTGAGTCTCCAGGATGCAAAAACAAGGGCAAATGCTAACTTCTCCAGAGGCATGTAGCGTTCTTCAGGGCCTTTAAGTGTTCTACAGATGAAATATATTGGTATCTGTTTTCCCTCCCGTTCCACCATCATGACCGCACTTATGGTTGTTTTTTAGGCGGACAGATACAAGATCAGATGCTCCCCGGGTACTGGGGTGGCCAGTGTTGGGAGTTTACAGATATAGGCCTTAATTTCTTGAAAACCGGCTTCCGCCTTAGAGGTCCACTTAAACTTGTCCGTTTGAAGGCAGTCCTTCAGCACCTTCATGAAGGGAAGGGTCCTGTCACCTACTTTTGACAAAAACGGTTTAATGCGATTAGCCTCCCATTCAGCTGCTGGATGTCTTTCAGGGACCTGGGAGATCGCATTTCGGCCACAGCTTGAGTCTTTTCCGGGTTAGCTTTGATTCCGCCCTTAGTGACCACTACCCCCAAGAATTTTCCTTCTTCTACCCCAAAACAACACTTCCCGGGGTTTAGCTTCATATTCACATCTTGCATGGTGCGGAGGGTTTCAACTATATCATCTATCATGGCCATCTCGGTTAGGCTTTTGATAACGATGTCATTGACGTATACCTCCAAGTTCTTTCCCCGTTGTTCCCTGAAGAGGGCATTCATGAACCTTTGATATGTGGCACCAGCGTTCTTGAGTCCGAAGGTCATTTTGGTATAGCAAAATGTCCCTTCATCTGTGATGAAGGAGGTCTTTTCCTCATCTTCCATTGACATTTGAATCTGATGGTATCCTTTGTAGGCATCCAAGAAGCACTTCAGGGGATACTAGGATAAAGAGTCCACTTGGACGTCTATCTCTGGGAGAGGGTAGCAGTCCTTGGGACATGCTTTGTTCAAATCTTGAAAGTCAATGCACATCCTCCATCCTCCGTCTTTCTTCTGGACCATAACCGGGTTAGCAACCCAAGACGGGTACTTCACTTCCCTTACTATTCCGGCTCTAAGCAGCTTCCTGGTTTCTTCACAGGCGGCCCTCCTCTTATTGGGACCCATGCTTCATTTTTTCTGCTTTACTGGCTTTGCCCAGGTGTACGTATTAAGCCGATGTTCAGTTAGGCTTCTTGGGATTCCTGTCATATCCCCATGTTGAAATGCAAACACATCTATGTTGAGAAGGAGCAATTCCTTGAGAGCACTCTTGAACTTGTCACTCAGGTGACTTCCTACTTTAACCGTCTGCTCCGAGAACCTGTCGCAAAGGACCCATTCTTCGACCCCCTCCTTCTGGGACTTCTCGGATGCTTCCCCCTCAGACACGGAAGAAACTACTTCTTATGCAGACTTTACTCAAGCCAAGCCCTTTGGCGTCTGGAACACTAAGGCTCCGTGTGGGGTGGATGCTTGTGCTTACAAATCCCTAATTCCAGGTCTTCCCAGGATTGCGTTGTACTTTGAGGGTGCTCGGACCACTGTGAAAGTTAGGTTTATAGTTCAAACGCGATCTCCTACCCCAACTGTGAATGGGAGTCTGATCTTTCCCAAGGGGTGTGACACACTGTTGTTGAATCCTACTAGAGGGATGGAATCCTCCTCAAGCTTGTCTCTTACATCCCTGTCGAACCTGAGGAAATAGTGCTCGTATATAACTTCTACCCCAGATCCCCCGTCCACGTGTATTCTGGCCACCTTGTGGCCAGCTATTATGGCTGAGATGTTTAGTGGGAGCCGCTGCACCTCATTTTCCTCCAAGTGTGGCATTAGGATGGGAGCTTTCATGCAGTCTGGGGAGCCCAGGATTCTGGCCTTTACACTCATGGTGGTATCAAATTCATTCCTCCTTCTAATCATATCTACATCTGCCCTCCCAGGCTCCCTTGCATCTTTCCCTTTACGATCCCCCCTCCTTCCTTAATTTCCTTAACCAAATGGGCCAGTTTTCCCGTTTTTACCGCGGCTTCTATTTCCCTCTTTAGGTACATGCAATCATCAGTTTTATGGCCAAACCCTTTGTGAAAGTCACAATATTCGCTTGGTTGTGCCTTTGGCCCAGGCTTTATGGGTGGTGGCCTTGGGAAGGAGCTCTTCACCCTCTTAGTGGCCAATATTTCACTTGGGGTCTTGGTGAGAGGGGTGAAGCTGTCAGAGTAGGGGGATGGGCCTCTCACCCGAGGCCTATATGGGGAGTACGAGGGCCTTGTCCTATCATGCAACATTCTATCAGAAGCAGGTTTTCTGGAATAAGGTGTACCTTTATCGAGACGTTTTGCGGCCAAGGTGACCCTTCGGGGTGGGGTATCCGTCTCCTTAGCCTTGCTGACTGTGTCTTTGCCTCTGACAAAGGCTCTGAACCTGTCCATGAGATTATCAAATGAGTGTGGGAACTCTTCCCCCAGTTTCTCGCATAGTTGTGCATGCTTTAATCCATTTATGATGCTGCTGATCTTCATGACCTCTGGGACATCCTTTATGTTCATGCTTTCCTTGACAAACGTTTCCATGTATTGGTCTATTCGTTCGTTGTCCCTCTGCCTTATGTGCAAAATTTCGTTTGGTTCTTGACCACCTTTCTTTGTTGACCAAAGTTTCTCAGGAACTTTTCACTCAGTTCTTCATAGCTGTCAATCCCCCCAGGAGGGAGGCTGTCAAACCAGAGCCGGGATCCCTCCGTCAGGGTCTGTACAAACATATGGCACCAAACTGGCATGGGCCACCACCCTAGTTGTCCCGCACCCCTGAAGGCATGGAGATGATCTTCAGGGTCTCTCGTCCCATCATACCGGTCGAAGTTTGGAGGTAGCTTTGTCTTAGGGGGCAATGGTGCTTCTGCAATCCTCCGGGTGAACTTTGAGACTTCAGCCAAGTCCCGTGGGAGGTAGGGTTGATCCAGGCCATCGTCGCTTTGGCTTTCCTTTTCCTTTTCTTTTCCTTTCAGTTTCTTTCCCGTGATGAGATCCTCCCTTTCTTCCGAGGACATTTGTCTAAGGGCTGTCATGAACGTTTCCAGTGAGTCACTACCACTACCCTTGTTTGGAGGGTATATCCCTTCCCGGTTGGCAGATGTGTCAAAGGACAGTCTAGCCCTAAGGCTGTTGAGCTTTTCTTGCCTCTCCAAATCCTTGAGACACTTTTTTAGCTTGTCCCTATGCATGGCAACGAAGTCTGGCGTGATGGTCTCTTCTCTATCCAGGATTTCCACCTGGTTCTCATTCTCTTCCTCATGAGTTATGTCTTCCACCGTAACTTTGTCACGGTCGTTCTGCACCGTCTGGATGACACGTGAACTGGGTGTGGTGTCCATGTTGCAGTTTCTAAAACAGGTTGTCTCTAACGTCGGAGTTCAGTGTGGAGACACCGGTCAAGCTGATGTCCCACGGATGGCGCCAATGTCGAATACCCAAATCCCGACTGACGTTCAATGGATCTTCGCTGATGTCAAGATATCCCGATTCTTGTAGCTACAAAAAAGTAAACCGTTAGCCTCGTCACGGAGGGCCCCGGGAGGGGGATCCGTGACCAAGCTCCGGCGTGAGAGTAACTAAACTTGCCGGAGAGATGGAGGAGTCTATTCCGATGAGTGTGATCACCGGAATATTTCCTCAAAGGTGTGAATCCAATAAATGTGTGTGTATGATTAATATGTGAGAATATTGGCCAGAATAAATGTGAGAGGAGTAAATGAGAGGGAAATAAATGAGAGCGTCCTGAATGTGATACCTCTGATCCCCCTTTATTACCGTTTTTCCCTTCTTATATAAGTCTTAGGCCTTATCTTGCATGTGGGATATTAGTTAAGATGATCCAACGGATTCTGATGGTCTTCGGGGGGCTCAGACACGTGTCTGACCCCCAACGGTAGGATGGCAGCCTCATTTAATACTTCCGGCTGGAGAAGTACGATGCCAGCCGAGATACTCTTCACATCGGACATTAAATGCAGCCTGCTCCTTCTGAATCCTCGTTTCCTGCTCATTTCATACGGAGAAAACCTTAATGGAGAAGTAAAACCATTTTTGGGCCTTATCCGTTGGGCTTGTGTGATGGCAGCCCAAGTCGGGTAAATGGAGCAAACCATTGGCCCGTCGTCAAGTTTGTATTAAGTGGTTTTATGGATTCCGACTAGGGAAAATGCCTTTCTACTTGAAGGGCATAACGGGTTACTATGTTTTTTTGAGAACTTTTTAGTTTATTGATCATCTGTTGAGTCTGAGTTTGGCTATGAATATACCTACTTGTGAGGCTAATCTGGATGTTAAATGTTTGGGCTGATTTAAAGGTTAGTTATTCATTAACATTTAGTTTATTTTGTGATAATAAAGCAACTATACTCATTGCTTCAAACCTAGTTTTTCATGATCGTACCAAGCATTTCGTAATAGACTTGTTTTTCTTGCGAGAATTAGTTCGGACATGAGTGTTTATAATTGAAAAAACTATCACATCAGCTATATAAGTTGGTTTTTTGGTTCTTTCGGGACATGTGTATCGTTTAAGAGGCCCGTTAATCACCTCCTTTCGTATGGAGCCACCCTCATTGGATGAGATTTTTCCCGAGTGTGGGCCTTTAAGTCAACATTCAATCAGTACATTGGGTATAGGGCTATAAACGAACCAAACTTTAAGCGAACAATTCGTGAACCGTTTGACGAGAAGTTCGTTTAATAAATGAAAAAACACGAACAAGAAATTTTGTTCGTTAAGTTAAATTAACGAACATGAACAGAGGCTGCGTTTGTTTATTTATGTTCATGAACGTTTGATGATGTGTTATTTCTGTTCGATTGTTTATGTTCATTTGTGTTCGTTCATTTAAAGGATTTTAAAGGATTCTATATGCCTCCCCCAACATCCCTCATTTAACAATTTCAATTTTGGTTTGTGTTAACAAAATTCTTATGTTTTAATCATGTTTATGATAATTATGTCAACCGTATTCGGACAATTTTGTTAAGTGCTTATGTATTTTTTGGTGGACTTTTCCTAATCTTTGTGATGAAAAATGCAGATTTATTATAAAATTAATATATGTTCGTGTGTATTCAATTGTGTTCATAAACGTTGTTTTTATTCATTTATGTTCATGAACATTTGTTTGAGTCCATTTGCGTTGGTAAGTGTTCGTGAACAATTCATGAACACGCTTATTTCTTAAATGAACGAACACGAACAAAAAATCTCGTTCCGTAGGCGTTTGTGAACATTTAATGAACAAGCTCATTCCATAATGAATGAGTCCGTTCGATTCGTTTACAGCCCTGATTGGGTATTTAATGACTATGTTGATTTGGATTAGGGTTCGCTCTTTAGAATACAACTGGTGTGATAGTAAAAGTTGTATAGATTTTTTGTATAGATACTGGGATGTAGTTTCGTCTAATTTCATAATTTTTTACAGTTATGAGTAGAGGTTGCAATTTTGATTCATTTACAAGTAAACATATCGACTCATGCTATAGTTTTCTTCTTACCTGTTAAACAGATGAACTCTAAAATCTAGTCAAGAATACACCAAACGGGTCAAAAATCACCTAAAATGCATGCAAGATGCAAAAACCTTGTGTATTGATTTGTTTTAAAAAAAGGGAGATATAATTATAAGAGTATAGGTTTCTAATCAAGCATAAATTAAGTATTTCAATTTGCTATTTTATTTACCTCAGTAGGATACTTCAACTATTCAACGGTGGTGATAAGTGGAACCGGATGCTCTTGAAGAGTGAAGAGCGATGTCATCCGTTCTAGAATCCTGTAGTTGTACGTAGTTGTCTTATAACCCATGGTGGATCATTTGGCGTAAGCAAAAGAGCTTCACCACTATCCTTCCGCCTAAAATCAGATTGACTTGGGTTGACCTTACCCTTTAAGTAAATCCGGCGGTCATATCGGTTGGCAAAGAAAACTTGCTATAAATAAAGTCGTTTTATTCGTTTTTCTAAAGCGGATTTCCCACCTGCAACATGATAAAACACAAGATATAAACATAATTATACAATGAAAGTATGATCAAGGCATGACATTTACCTTCTGTATTGTTGCTAATTGCAACAAACTTTATTTCTTTCACAAGAACCACCAATACTTCTGTTTTTTTTTTGACCATGAAAACCCGTTATGGAAAAATCACGGTCCCTTCAATACTCTACTAACCAATGGAAAGGTGGCCGTCAAGAAGTTAAAGCGGAAACCAGTAGAAGCCGGATCCACCATGTGGTCAGTTTTACAATTGCATACGAACCTTGGGGTACAATATGATGTTTCTGTTGTTCAAAGCTCTTGTGAATGAATGTAGATACCCTAAAACACATATATAATCCTTTGGTTTTAAAGAAATAAAAATTCAGTTTTCCCACTAGCAAATTAGTATCCATTATCATCCAAATTGAAGTTGAAAGATCAATTCACCAATTATGTTTGTAGTGATCATATCTCATGTGTAAAATAATGATTAAATTCCACTAACGTAGGTCTGGAAAACCCTGTTGATACTCAAGTCTAGCACTCAAAATAACATCTAACTTCGTCAGATTTTGGCAAGCTGATCTTACTCTCAATCATAATTTATAACACTCTAGTATGCAGGTTTACTTGAGTTAAGATCATAAAATTTCACACTCTAGCTATTTGCCCCAAATATTACCCCTCATGATTATGGATGTTTATATAAGTTATCTTAGTTTTGTGTGTTCTAATATTGGATCAGAGTCATCATCATCATCATCATCATCATACTTAGTAAATCCCACCAATAGCAAAGATAAGATATGTAGTATCGTTTTACCGACCAAACGAGTCGTTCAGAAGAGTTCTCAGACTAAATCAGAGGCGGAATTCATTGATTTAGTCTTCGTTCAGCTTGTATGACATTAGAATATCATTAATCTGTCTTGTTTATTGATCTGTTAACAGTTTTACAGCACAGAGACACTTCGGCAGCACTTCGGCGTCCGGAATACAATTTCATACGAAATGACACAACAAGACACATATATATAGGCATCTAATTTCGCATGAACCGGTTCAAACGAAATTATGTATCACACGAAATACCTATTTCATGCGAAATTACCTATTATCCTATTTTTGTCAGTTTTCTCATACTTCGTGCCTTGATCTTTCAATACTAATCTAAGACTCGAACGAAGACCAAGTCGACAGACATATGCACCAACAAACTCCCCCTCGGATGTTGACGAGTCTGAAGTGCGAGTATTCAGCATGACGACTCTTCAGTCTTGATTAGTTTTCTCGTACTTCAGGAACTTCTCCTGGTTTTCCGTAGCAACCGGATCAGGAACCTGTCTTCTTTCTCTTCAGACTCCCCCTTTCACTCAGCTGGGATCGCAGTCTGAAATTCTTTAACTGTAGCTTAGAATCAAAAACCTGGAATTAGACATCAGGAAGTGAAACCTAGCTCTTTCAACATTTTTTGCACAAAATTTCTTCTCAAAACATAAGTTTTTACTTAAATCAATAAAAAAACTTACAGTTAGAAACCACTCAATCATCAATTATTCAAACAATCGACCCAATCCAAAATTCATCATGTTTAGCTCTTGGAATTTTGAAAATCAGCTCTCCAATCATCAGTTGTCGAAAATCTTTTTGAATTTTTCAAAATTTATGCTAAAACACTCCGAAAATCTTTTTGGATTTTTGATATTAATGAAATGCAGTAAAGAAATATTTACAAACAATTTTTTTTGTGAGTTTGTGTAAGAGGATCATATCAGTTTCTGAGACACATCACCAACACCGTTAAGCTTTAAACATTTTAAGTTCTAAACAATTCACTTAGATTGTCAGTATATTGATCCACTTAAATTTTCACACAAAGTTCAACTATTTCGAGATACGAGATTAATGTTTTAAGCACTTAAACTTATACGCGTGTCCCACCTCGGAATATACTCCCGTATCCAGATCCCAATATTTAGTCTTACATGTGAGTATACCTAGATGATATCTGTAAAGGGTTAAATGCGAGGGCCGTGAGAGCTCAGGCTATTGCTTCCACAAAATCAGAGAGATGACGGCTTCGACTTTTGGTGTGTTCCCTTTAGAGAATCTTTTCTTCAACAGCACATGATTAGCATTTTGCAATGTTTCATCATTTTTTATGCTGAGGGTTGTGCTATATTTCAAGCAAGCGAAAAGTATTATACGGGGACTAGGCCATTGCTTCCGCAAAATCAGAAGTCCCGGGATAATACCCCAGATATCACTAAGCATAAAGACCTAGTATCTCAGAAAGAGGGACCTTTCAAACAAGATTTCGGTGGTTACCCATATATCCGAGAGATGTTCCCCACGAGATAAGTAAGTTTGAAATTTTGGTTTATATCTCGAACACAATCTACTAAGCATGTAAAAACCTTCTGGCACATCATCAGTGAGACCGTTCATCACATTTGACTTTCCAATTCTTTAGCATGCTGCGATAGTCCACTGATGTACTATCATTTCTTCTTTTTCACAACAAAACTCTTTTTTGATTTTATCATGTTTTTGGATTTTTCAAATTTTCTAATGTTTTTGGATTTTCCAAAATTTCTTACTCCCCCTAAAATTCAAAATCATTTAAAGAAAATTTGAAAAACAAACTATACAAATAAAGTGACAACTGTTGTGAATTGCTTCAATTCGCCATCCTCTTGGCATAAACAATCAGAACTCCCCCTGACAACAAACTATGTTCCCATAATGATTTCAAAACACTTAAGTTTGTTTTAATCAAATGGTTTTCCGGAAAATAAGATTTGTTGATTTTATAACTTGTAAAATTGAAATATCACAAACGTGAATTTCTCAAGAAAGATGCTGATTCCTGCTCCACTCTTACCAACCTGGGAGCTCCGGCAAGTCAGGATTTCAGTTTGAAAATGCTGTCACCCAAGCCTGACCAGCCTTGGGTGATTTTGATTCATCTCTATCCCAACCTCCTTTCGATCTATAAAAATCTTTTGCACTTTTCACTTTCCCATCTACCATCTTCCCAAATATATGTTTGACTTTCCCATTAAAAGCCTTTTCAGCATCAAATTCTCCTTTACCAGGGAAGAATTGATCTGAAATCTCAACCTTTCCAATTTTTAACTTCAACTTTTCTTTTGACAATGGCGGAAAGTTTTCATCGTTCAACTCAGGAACGGAATTCTCATTCTTTTTCTCAACAGATGACTCCTCCGATTTTATGGAATCAGATTCATTGTCAGAACTACTTTCTGATTTAACAACCCATCTTTTTTTGTTCAAATCAACTTTTCTTTTGTAAAAATGTTTTGAAACATCACCAGTTTTGAAAGTCGAATTTTCAAATATCTTAGATTTTTCAGTTAGTTGTTTCTTTTCATCAACACATTTGTTGTGTGTTTCAAAGTTAGAAGAAACTCCCTGTTTTGAATAAGTGGACTCGTGGCAATTCCAAGCAATATGTCCAGCTTTTTGACATTTATAACAGATTCTTCTATCATCTCTTGGAACAAATTTCTTTATATTTTTCTTTCTTTCAGCAAGAAACTCTTGATTTGACTGTCTCCAAAATGGTTTCTTCTGCTCCTCTTCAGAACTTCCTCCTGCAACAAATTTTGTTTTTGGTTTATATTTTTTCTCATTTTTATAATTTTCCGGGGGAATGAAACCTAGACCTTTCTTTTTGAAATTACTTTGATGGTTTGATTTATTCTGAAAACCATAACCAGAACTGTAACCTTTTTTCTTGTTCAATCTCTGTTGAACTCTAGAAGTGTACTTTTAAGGTTTTTCATGAAGATTTAAATCTTTTATTTTAGAAATATTTATTTCTGTTAATTTGAAAACCTTTTTGATCATTTCAGATTTGACACTTCTTATTGGAAATTCCTCATCGGAATATAATTTGTCTGAATCATTCAAAGTATATGCCACTTTGTTTGGTTCGTCATTCAAATTAGATTTTGATAACAGGAATTCTTTATTGTAAACCCGTTTAACCGGTGAACTCGGACTCTTTTCTGACGAACTCGGACTTTCAGGTTTAGACTCCGACTTTGACTCTTCATCCATATCCAACACCTGATCGACCACTCATAATCAGTGTCAGACGCTGTGAATGTGACATCAATATTGTCTGGTAACTCATCAATGGTTTCAGACTTTAACTTTATGTTGAGAGCCTTATTTAAACTTTCCTCATTTGGCTTTCTGGGAGAATAACTATTCCAAATCGGGGGCGGACACTTGTTATACTAGACACTTTGTTTCTTACCAGTATCCGTTTCCTTCTCTTTGTCTTGGAAAGCTTCAAGACCTGCAACAGTAGGATAGACTCTGTCAATCAAATAATCACACGTTGTATAACTCAACAACAAACGTTTGATTCTTTCACTCTCAATCTTTTCAAGTTCCAAATCCTGCTTTAGCTTTGCACAGTCTTCAATGTACTCATTGATGACTTTCTGCTTTGTCATTAAAGTGGAACTCATCATTGTCATAGCAGCATTAACTTCTGAATTTGTCTTTTTCAGACCATCAACTGTTCTGTTCAGCACATCGTATGACTCTTTCACATACTTCACATCAGACAACAAATTCTCTTTCAGCTCTTCCAGTTCACTAATCTTCTTGTCTTTCTCATCACAATGTTTGCAGGACTCCAAACATTTCGGACAAGGTTTAATGACCTCAACTATCTTTTCAACCTCAACTATCTTCTCAACTTCAACAATTTTTTCTACCTCGACAATTTTCTCAACTTCGACGAGTTTTTCAACTTCGACTATCTTTTTTATTTCAACAATTTTCTCTACCACTTTCTCCACTTCAATGATTTTTTCTATCACCTTTTCAATTACTGATTCAACATTTTATTCTTCAGATTTCATCTTTGTCTTGTCATCAGCTATTCTTATTGCTTCCAGCTCTCTCTTTAATCTAGCAATCTTCTTCTCATTCAGCATCTCAACTTTATCTGCAAAAAACAAATTAAAACTGTCAGGATCTATACCTTTTCTAGCTTTATTATGATATTCTTCTTCATCATCGGTATCAATATCACTTCCTAGATCTGGAAAAATCGGTATTCTTTTCGGACTAGATTTGACTTCATCTTCTTCCAGAATTCTAGCAACAAGACCTGAACCCGGTGGAATGTATTTATCCCAGCTAAATCCCTCTGCAACCTTTTCATCATCTTGGTCAATTATACCATAACAAGCTCTTTTCTCTTCAATGGTATGTGCATGTGTAGTTTGTGGTTGTTGAGCAAACTGATGAAAAATTGATTTTTTATAATAATTGTTTTTTTCCAGACTGATCTTGTCTTCCATTTGCTTCTTTGTTTTTGCACTCACGTTTAAAATGACCTTTTTCTCGACAAAGAAAACACGTAACCTTTGATTTGTCAAACCCTATTGGAGATTTAGACATCTCACTAAACTCATCTCTTCCGGTGATTTGTTGAAACTTTTCTGCCCTTCTAACTGCACTAGCTAAACACCACTTGACGTCCATTAACTCAAGTTCCTCAGCATCAATCTGGTCATAATCCTCTTTGGTAAGCATCGGATTTCCAATTTTTCCAGCAATCAAACTTTCATATGATTCCAACATAGCAACGAGTGATGCCATGTGTTGCTTAGCTATTTCTGGAGACAGATTTTGACCATTTTGAATGTTCAAGGTAACGTTGCACTGCAGATTTGTAGAATTATGTCGTTGAGGACTTGATGTTGTAAAATTTGGATCAAAGCTTGAGTACGAAGACGAAGGTCCACCACTTTGAGTCACAGTACTTTCCTTTGTTCCAGAAGAACTATCAGCACTGAAACCAGTTTGAATCTTTGGGCTTGGAGTAACTTCAAATTTGTTTCCTCTGTAGTATAAACTGACATCTTGTTGAGCATTTGGATTCTTCATGATTGCTGTTTTCTGGATATCCAACTCAATTTCTAAACCAATTTCTAAATCCTTTGTTATTGAAACTAGTTCTCTTGAAATTGATTTTTCTAAAACTGATTTTTCTTCAATCTTAATAGGACCCTCCTCTTGAGATATATAGTAATACAACAATATATCTGCTTCAAAATCCATGCTTTGGTAATAAGTTTTCACAATTCGAGTCACTTTCAAATGAAATCAGCCTTTCAAACGAAATACTGATTGGTGCGAAATTACCTGCAAAAAAACCTTCAAACGAAATAACAACTAACACGAAATCAGAAATTTTCACATGAAATATGTTTTTGTGCGAAATCACCAAACGAAATGTAATTTCGTGCGAAATCAGCTTAGATTCAAACGAAATCAGGCTCTTTGGAACGAAATAGTGATTTTGTATGAAATATCTCAAACGAAATCTGATTTCGTGCGAAATTAACAACAATTTCAAATGAAATTAACCACAAAATGTAATTTCGTGCGAAATCAAGATGCTATTCCGTGCGAAATACTGCTGATGTCATCATGTCGATCCGTTTTTGTCAAAATTGATCAAGTTATAGGCCGATTTTAGGTCTGATTCTTTCAAGGGTTTGTTAAAACTATGTTTCGCACACTATATGTGAAAATCAGTCCATTTTAACCGTGAAATCTTGATTAATTTTGAAAAGAAGGTGTAGAAGTCAGAATTTTTAGTGTAAAGCAGCAGAAACGATAAGAACTATTCCTCCTGAGCTCTGATACCACATGTAGGATCGTTTTACCGACCAAACGAGTCGTTCAAAAGAGTTCTCAGACTAAATCAGAGGCGGAATTCATTCATTTAGTCTTCGTTCAGCTTGTATGACACTAGAATATCATTAATTTGTCTTGTTTATTGATCTGTTAACAGTTTTACAGCACATAGACACTTCGGCAGCACTTCGGCGTCCGGAATACAATTTCATACGAAATGACACAACAAGACACATATATATAGGCATCTAATATCGCATGAACCGGTTCAAACAAAATTATGTTTCACACGAAATACCTATTTCATGCGAAATTACCAGCTAATTTCGTGTGAAATTACACTATGTAATTCCGTGCGAAATTACCTATTATCCTATTTTTTTCAGTTTTCTCCTACTTCGTGCCTTCATCTTTCAGTACTAATCTAAGACTCGAACGAAGACGAAGTCGACAGATGTATGCACCAACAAGATAGGGTCTGAGGAGGGTAAGATGTAGACAACAAATAGAAGTTGAAGAAGTATAATTTCATAATAAAAATCAGTAGAAACCATAGATCAACACTAAAACACCTATTAATATATACGAACAAAACTAAACCATAGATATGCATCAGGAAATACTTTTTATGAGTTCTGCAATAAATTCTCACCTAAGGAATCTCTTCGATCTGGACAGAGGCTATTCGAAGTGAGTATAAACATTGAGTTGACTGCCACTTGTGGTGAACGTCTTGAGATGAGAATTCACCGTACGCATGAAACTATATTTTCATATACAAAAACGATATTTTTTAATCTCTTATGCGCTGTTAATTGCAACAGTGTGCTAAATATGTTACTACATTATGTGTAACTCAATTACAAAGGTGCGCCCAACTTCGTGGTCATAATAAGTATCTACTGTTGGCCCCAATCGATCTTTGATCTCTAGAACGTAAACGATAAACTAAACATTCATGTAACTGAATTCGAATATATAAGTGTGTTTACAATGAATGAATCTATCCCTATTTATAGTTTCTGATGGAAGCGAGTGAATAGATGTGTCTCCTCACGAACGGGTGCGTCTCTTGATCTTGTGGATGAGAATGAATATGAAGAGGTGTGTCTCTAGTATCAAAAGTCGCGTCCTTTCCCTCTTCCTTTGCAGCCATCGATTCGAAGGGTGTGTCCAAGAGACATATCTTTTCCTTTAGAGGTGTCAGTAACAATCTTCTGATTTGACATCTTTGGTCTCCGAACTTCATAACTGCCTTCCTTCTTCCTTTGCAGCCATCGATCCAAACTATTTTATACTAATACATAATCAACCCTTGAACTTTAGGATGTGTAGGGATTAATGATTTCATTCACCCCTAATCACGAACATCCTTGAGTTGTTGTAGATCTTGAACTCCGAGCAGTTTTATCTTCTAGAATCTCCTCGGTATTCGATACTTCACATTGATCTTCTTATTCACGAACCTTGCCCCTCACGAACTTGCTTCACTCGAACTCGCTTCACACGAACATTTTGCTTCACACTTGTCTTGACCGTACTTGATTTGTATCACACAAATGTAACACCCCGAAAACGTGTTCGATAGCCAAACCACGTTAATATTAATGAACGAGTGAAATACCGTTAGCGGTAAAATTTAACCCGGTGAATATTACGATTTAAATAAACAATCCTAAATATTAATTAAAAAGAAGAATAAACGCTTAGAGAAAAACAAAGTTTGTAAGAAGCCCGAGTTAGTGGGACTTAAAATAAAACAGGTTATACTTTCCCCGAAACCACTAAGTTAGCTAGGAATTTTTAACCTAGTTAGTAAAAAGAGATAATGTTGGAATTAAGTAGGTTGTGACCTATTTCATAACTAACTAAACATAAGGGACCAAAGTGGGAAAAACTTGGAAGTTTAATTACTAAAAGAAAATTTAAAACAAAACACACACAACAAGTGTGTGTTTTGAATCGAACATCAGGAGAAAAAAAGGGTGAAACCCTAACTCAACCAAATCTTCAAATTGAAGGATCAATCGAAGGCCAAATCCGGATATGAATATATGTAAATGATCACCAAGTCAAGGGGATCGTAAGGTATGTCGAAATTTATATTTTGGTGATATTTTGAAATTCTGATAATCATGCATGAACGAAATTCTTGGATGAAAGTTGAATGTTTTAGTGAAATTGATGTGAGTATAAGTCTAGGAACAAAACCCTAGGTGCAATCTTGTTGAATTTGTGCCATGAACTAGTGATTAGTCAACTAATCAAGTATGAGCTAAGTGGGTTTTTGTAATATGATGATGTTAGTGCCTAACTAGTGATTAGAATCACCATATTTGATAGTAAAGGAGAGGTACTTAAACAAATTTCAAGTTTGAGTACTTGACCATACATGATTCGAAATGGGTCTTGAATGTTGTTATCAAATTGGTAATTTATTTCATGAATATGGATGTTAGAAATCATGATATCTAGTAGTTGATATGTAGAACTCGATTATACGACGAAACGGGTTTCATTAATAGATGAGGTCCCTTAGTTCTTGTGAAATGAATAAATAAGTTAGCTTTGATAATCGCTTAAACTAGTTGAAGTGTTGGAAATATAATGAACCGGGTTAAAAGATTAGTTAAAACGTTGGCTTAAAAGAACGCCTACCGGGTAAATTGTGAATGCCTAAACTAGTAATGAACTTGAATGTGCATTTTATATACTAATGGAGTTTTGACTTTTAAAAAGTCAAACTGACATAGAATACGATGAATGATAATTTTGGACATAAAACGCGTAAGTTGGAATAATCGTATTAAATTATGATTAAACTAACCACCTTTTAAACGATAATGATGGTTTGACGCTTAACAAGCTAGGTGGAAGCTTGGAGGAAGAAGCGGGTCAAACGAATCAAAAAGGAGAAGAAAAGCGTAATTTGGATGCGAGGAAAGTAAAGCTTACACCTTCTAGAATAGAATACTTACTTGTATAATGGATAGCATTGTGGATAATAAAATGGACATGGTTTTCGCGGGCATTTTGTCGATAAAATAGTTATTGATAGCAAACAGGTCCGTTATTTGCAAAACTGTTTCGGGGTCTTAAACACTTACTTTTGACTCCATATGTGGTCAGAAGTTGTATAACAACAAAAAATGATGATTGGTAATTTTTATAAATTTTTCGGAAGTTGTTTAACGTGGTTTTCACGGACGTTTTATCAACAAAATAGTTGTTGACAGCAAGCAGGTCCGTATTTGCAGAAATTGTTTCGAGGCCTTAAACACTTAGTTTTGACTCAATATTTGGTCAGAAGTGGTAAAACAATATAAGTGATGATTAGTAATTTTTATAAATTTTTCGGAAGTTGTTTAACGTGGTTTTCGCGGACGTTTTGTCAACAAAATAGTTGTTGAAAGCAATCAGTTCGGTATTTGCAGAAATCGTTTCGAGGCCTTAAACACTTAGTTTTGACTCAATATTTGGTCAGAAGTGGAAAACAATATAAGTGATGATTGGTAATTTTTATAAATTTTTCGGAAGTTGTTTAACGAGGTTTTCGCGGACGTTTTGTCAACAAAATAGTTGTTGACAGCAAGCAGGTCCGTATTTGCAGAAATTGTTTCGAGACCTTAAATACTTAGTTTTGACTCAATATTTGGTCAGAAGTGGTAAAACAAAATAAATGATGATTGGACATTTTTATAAATTTTTCGGAAGTTGTTTAACGTGGTTTTCTCGGACGTTTTGTCAACAAAATAGTTGTTGACAGCAAGCAGGTCCGTATTTGCAGAAATTGTTTCGAGGTCTTAAACACTTAGTTTTGACTAAATATTTGGTCATAAGTGGTACAACAATATAAATGATGACTGGTAATTTTTATAAATTTTTCGGAAGTTTTTTAATGTGGTTTTCGCGGACGTTTTGTCAACAAAATAGTTGTTGACAGCAAGCAGGTCTGTACTTGCAGAAATTGTTTAGGGGTCTTAAACACTTAGTTTTGACTCAATACTTGGTCAGAAGTTGTATAACAATATAAATGATGGTTGGTAATATTATGTATTGTTAAGTGTTACAAATACAGGCAAGTGGAAAGTATGAGCATGTTTTGCCAAGGTTGGCGAAAGGTAATGCAATGTATTAAAAACGAGTCAATGTTGACCCGTGCCAGGTGCGCACAAAGAATGACACTCTCGTGAAGGGTACATGTACCAACCATAATATGGATTATGGTTGGAGGAAATAAGAGTTTTGTTTTTTTAATAAGAGTTGATAAAATTATAGTTTTGACATAAATGCCTATAACGGGTCAAATAATTCGGTTTAAGAACCGGAAAGTTGAATTCGAAGGAAACAAGAATTTTGAATAATGGATGAATGAATTGGATGGAAATATGTTTATAACTTGTTGTGAAACTCTCAAAACTAACTTTTATGTTGGTTTTGATTTTAGGAATGTCTTATGGAACTCCGGATGAGGATCAAGCAA
>JARYGA010011684.1:0-38924 GCA_030545235.1 Helianthus tuberosus | reverse complement strand
TTTATTTGAGGTGGAGCCACCAAAATTGGAATGATTTTATGATCAGGAAAATGCTACAAAAATGTAATATAAGATATTTTTTTTGAAAGGCTAAGATATTAAGATATGTTTATTTAATTGTATAAAACAATAATACTAGATATAATATTAAGATTAGTTTATTTAATTGTATAAAACAATAATACAAGATATAATAATATAACCTTTTTAGCTCTCTAGTTGTTGTGATTTTATTATCTTATGTAGTAAGTGTATAATTATTTGATATTCCACGTCAAATTAAACAATGTTATCTCTAGAACAATATAATATATTACATGACTTATAAATTAATCATACAATTACAATTGCTAACAAAGAAACAACAATTTTTGAATTGTTTAAAGGAATATATGGGATTGTTCGAATATATGGGATCGTCGGTAATATCTAAGATTGATCGTAAAGTCTTTACCTACGACCGGATTTCTCACATAAATTTACCAAAGGATTACCGATGATCGTATTTTTCCCAATGGACAATCAATAGATATTCTCGTTGATAATGGTATATAAATTCATAGTGAAAAAAGGTTACTAAATTTTAAATAAATGATTAAATACACTCGGGTAAAATAATTTGGATCAGTTGTAATCTGTATAATATCTTTACATAAAATCACATCACAAAATGTTTTATCATATTACTAGCTTACAACCCCGTGTATTATACGGGTTGAATGATGAAAAATATAAATTATAAACTTGTATATAATCCTTATTAATAATGAAATGACTTATTTAGATAAATTCGTAAAATAAAAGAACAGTTATATTTTCGTTACTTGTACATATGATTTGATACTTTATTAATAACTATTGTTTATATCCAAAATTCCAAATAATATATTTTATCTTAACAAATATATATGGTTAGGGTAAAATGAAAACTTTTACAAGTTTTGAGAACTTAGAGAACTCAACCTTACAAAAAGTTTTTTGAATTTTTTACAGAGGGTGTGAATGAGCGGTTAGAGACTCAAGGTGTTAAACTTTTTTATTTTGGATTCAAATGGTTAAAACCACTAAAACATAGGTACTTAAAAAGTAATTTAGTACTAATTAAATTAGGGTAAATTACACTTTTCGTCCTTTATGTTTATACCGGATTGCAACAGATAGCCTTTAACTTCAATAATTACAGTCACAGACCTTTTTTTTAAAACTCATAACACCCTACGTCCTTTAGTACTAACTAAGTTAATTTTTTCAGTTAAATATGACATGTGCCTTGCACATAAGGGTAGGTTAGTAATTTTACTATTATACTTAAAAAATATTTAACAAAAATAAACAATCCTAATCTCATCATCAACCTCTCTGTCTCAAATCTCTGTCACTCCCATCTTTCTCTCTCTCAAACCAACACCCACCACCAGTGTGACAACCACCACCAGATCCACAACATCACCGCCTCCTCCATATAGATCCACCACGCCTTTACAGTGCCTCCATCCAGATCCGCCACACCGCCACCTCCATCCATCCAAATCGCCACACCACAGTCTCAGAATCTGTTTGAACGACGGCTAACTAATCCGGCGCGTGAACCGTTCCGATCGAGAGCTTGGGTGACGGTGAAGCTCATGGCGGTGGCTGTTTTGGCTGTTTTGGCGATTGTTGAGCGGTGTTGGTTCTCTCAGGAAATCAGACGGGGACGATTTTGTAAACAGGGGTCCCTTCAAAACCACTGTGCAAACCACGATACGCGGTTGAACCTAAAACTGATGTCCGACAATATCGTAAACAACTACCGATGTTGGATGTCAACGAGTCGCCGCCGTGATAACCCTGCCCACCACCTGATGCGGCAGATCTCTTCCCCATCGGTAGTATTCCGGTGACGATGTGTCAAAATCGGTATTCAGAGTGTATACAAAACAGCAACACAGATCTATGATCCAAACTGTTATAAAAGAACGAAACGAAAAATAAAAATCAAGATCCCTGTAAGGTAGGATTGTACTCCTTTTGTTACATTTTTTTTTTGCTTCTTGAAGAGTTGTAAGAAGGGGAACTTGCAATGTTGCGATTCAACTGTTTGCTGCTCATCACAGTTTGATTCAAAGAACTAAACCATGAATCTAACCTGCATTTTGATGGGTTTTGTGCTAGAATAGAAAGACAGAGAGACGTGGAAAGGATCGATCAGAGAGTCAAAACCATGTTTTGTTTTCTAATCCATGCTTTTGACATTTTTATTATTTTTGTAATATTTTTGGTTTTATTTATTAATAAACATTTTAAATAAAAGCATGAAATGACAAGAATACCCTTAAGTGAATAGACACAACTTAAAATTTTAACCTGGTTAGTGCTAAAGGACGAAATGTGTAATGCCTTTTTCCAAATAAAGGATGGTGACTGTAATTATTGAAGTTAAAGGCTATCCATTGCAACCTGTTACAAACATAAAGGACGAAAAGTGTAATTTTTCCATTAAATTATATGTAATACTATTATTAACAGGGAGGAGGCACCAGAGAATGACACGTGTACAATTTTTTTTTCATTTAACCAGTATTATCCTTTACTCTAATTGTATCATTTTGCTATAATAAATTATTTGTGTATAGATCAAATTAACCAATATTATCCTTTACTCTAAATTTATTATTTTGCTAAATATTTCTCCATTTAAAGATGCTAAAATTAAGGAATTTTTCTTTTAACAAATTGAATTCCATGAACGTATAATATACACATTGCATATCAACTTACAATTTATCTAATTTTCTGTTAAAATTATTATTATTATTTAATAAAAGAGATAAATAGGAAAATAAGGTGAGAAAGCACCAGAAAGTGACACGTGTCCAAAAAAGATTTTTGTTTATTAGTATAGAAAGATAAGTATATGTTATTATAAGATGATTAATATGTAAAGAACATGTGTTAATGAATAAAAAACTCATAGTAAATTGCTATTCTATGTTAAAGAAACAATTAAATAAATTCCCAAGTTAAATATTAAATTTTTATGCCAATGATCTATAGATCAAGTGGTGGAGGGCTTGCATTTCTCTTGAGAGATGCTGGTTCGACTCCCACTTGGTGCAGAGTGAGCCACTGGTGGGCAATGATAGGAGACCCAGGGAAACCTGGGTTGGATCCTTGAGCCAAACGGGTTTTACCGGTAATTTCACTGTCGTGCCTATGGGCGGGTGGGTTACCGGATTTTCCCCGGAATTGGTGGTGGACTCGGGTTACTCTCGGAGTACTCCGTTTGTCCAGTGGGTGCCCCGAGAGTGCTCGGGATTGAGTTTGTTGACCGTTAAAAAAAAAAATATTAAATTTTTATTGAATTTTTTGCTGTTAAAAAAACTAATAAATTAAAACATGTAAATTGGAAGTGAAAAGCGTGAGCAGCTTTCTGGAGACTTCTTTCCCATGTGGCGTGGTGTGGGAGCCTCACTGCCACCACATTCCTCCAAGCTTCTTGGAACATTCACATTATATCATTTTATAATAATACTTCTATAAAATCCACCTTGTAACGTAAAGTTTTGGGTTAATCATCGTTTAATTCTTAAATCTATATATGATAAAAAATAAGAAACAGAATGAACAGTGGAATTATTAAATTAATATTAGAATTAGATTAGAATTATTTAAAATTAGTAACATGATTAAGAGATGAGCAAATGATATCGGATATAGGTACCGGTCTCAAATTTATCAAACCGGTGTATTTTTGGTATCGGTTCCGCACAGGTATTCACCGGTTTTTACCCTTAAATACCGGTGCCGTACCAATACCGACCTGTACCGAACCGTGTCATACTAGGTATATTCGGTATCGGTACCCACTTTTGGGGATTTCGGTACCAGTATTTTCGATACCGGTTGGTAACGAGCTAATCAAATCATGTAGCAACGCAGCAATGCAAGTAATTGCACCGTTTAGATTACTTTTTCATACACACAGTAAGTAAACTGTATTTCGTTTGAATGGGGTTTTATATACACAACAACTTATTTTGCTTTCTTTTTTGTCTTTTTCTGTAATGAATGAATTGTGGCATGTAAAATTAACTTGGATATTTAGAATATTGATGAGCAAATCGTATCAAATCCTGTAAACGAACCGGTATCGTATCGGTACCAAATTTACTATACCAAATCATTTTCGGTACCAATTTGGTACCCACCTTTTGGCGTTTTCAGAATCGTTACTTTCGGTTCGACACCGGTCTAGCACCATACCTGTATTTATTGATTTTTACCTTCAAATACCATACCGTATTGTACCGAGCATTTTCGATGGCGGTACCTAATTTCGATGATTTTCTGGATCGGTACTTTCACTGCCGTTACCGGTACCGAGCTCATCCATATTTTAACGTGTTAGCACCGTAATAACTGAACTGAAAACAACCGAATTTCCAACGTGTAGGACGTGTGAGTCCTATTATTATATATTAGGTTATTTAAAATTGTTTTTTTATGACGGAGTGACTATCCTTACCATATCATTTTATTTATGTTTTGATATTCGGTATCTGTTTGCCGTTGCTGACACGTCTTTTGTAGTTATTGGGTCTCGCCGCAGCGCGCGGACGGAAAATAACTAGTTGTTGTTTATTTTTTACATTAAAATTACTTTTTGTGATATTTTTCTAATTTTATCAACCAGGTCTTTTGACTTCTCAAATTATATCGTCTAGTGGGATTTAATTTGTAAACCGAATAATACTATTATTAGATAGTTTACTTCTTTTTTTATATATATTGAAGAAAAAAAAGTTGTAGTTATCATATAATTCTGTATTTTTGTTACAGTTTAACCAATGTTCTAAAAACCGGTATTTTAATCATACTGGGTTAGACTCAGAAAGGGTTCAATGGCTGAACCAGGTTGTTCCGGTCAGTTAACCGTGTTGACTAATTAACTTTATAAATTCATAAAATATAATTTCAACTAAAAAAAATAATCCAAAACTACATCATTTCATAATAATAAAAAAAATTATTCCAAAATTAATCTGTAACCAAAAAATTATCCAAAAGTTAATGATTAAATACCCATTATATAGCAATTAGCAAACACTGTAACAAATAACAACATTAATGATTGAACAAAAGTTAAAAGACGGTAAACCTGGATGATCGGTTGAAGAACATACTTTGAAAACCCAATGATTTTCGATCTTTAAGTGAGGAAAAAGTTTGATCGATGTGGATTGTCAATTGTGGACGCTAAGTTTTACACTTTAACTAAAAAGGTAAATAATCACCTTTCTTAGACACCTAAAAATTAAAAGTTCAAAGTATTTAAAGAAACCTTGCGTTCTTTTAATCATACCATGCAAATTACCTTTAGTATGCAAATTTTTTTTTTGAAAATTGACTTTCATTAACAACACCAAAACCGAGCCGGGAAAACAAACAACAACAAAAACAAGCAGAGAACACATAATTACAAATTTACACCAATTGTTCCACGAGACAGAATGAAAACCCGATCTATGCTTGAACCAAAAGAAACCCATAGATCTAATGTCACTGAAAACATCCTCCACGCCAACCCGGGATCCGGAAAAAAACCGCCTTGTTTCTCGCCAACCAAATACACCAACAAGACGTAAATATGATACCTTGCAAGATAACCGAAATCGATCGGCCCAGATTGCTGAATTTATAAACTTCCAGTAAGTCGTTCACCGAGAAAGCAAAAATAGGTGTGATTCTGCACCACCTACTAATCTTTTAGTAATAATCTCGAATGTAATTAAAATAATTTTGAAAATAACACTTTTTAAAAAGTGCATTGGGCCCAAAAGACGTGTATATATGGACCATATTTGGATAACAAAAATAGTGAAAGAGAAACTTAATAATAGAAACATGTATAATTGAAGTAGGGCTGACAACTGGGTGTAACGCCCTGTGTTTTCATACTTTCTGCATTTAGAAACTTTTGCTTGAAATTCTATTTTAAGAAACCTTGCGTTCTTTTAATCATTCTTTCGTCGCAATCATTTTAAAACGAAACTTGAATCATGAAATGAAAACTTGCATTTCTTTAAATACGTGTTATACATACTTCACACACAATTGTACATTTGATGGTGGAAACAATTTGATACTCATTCGTGACGCTTTCAACATACGTCGAATGTTTTTAAATACGTGACATACATACTTAATACCGTACTTACATACGAGTCTTATACTTAATCTTATTCATTTTATACTTGTGTAACCTTTAGGACATGCTCATTAGGCTTAAATATCCTAAAATGGTCATCAAATACGTGATATATAACATCTAGACATGTTGCAAATCATTAAAACAAAGAAATAAAAATTTGTGTTTTCTGCCAAAGGCTTACGGACCGTAAGCCTTATCCCTTACGGTCCGTAAGGAGGTCTGGCGGGCAGCAGATTCAAACAACTTCATTTCTCCGCGATTTTGCACGAAATCCCATGTTTCCTCCTCCTCCAATCAGCTCTAAACCTCCATTAAACACCCCCAATCAACCCTAAACTCATCCCCTATAAATACACACCCTCTCCAAGCCATTCTACACTTTCACAACCCTCTAATCTCTACAAAATCACTCTCAAACTCTTGCAAATTCTGAAATTCGGGCAGATTCATACCTCCTTACAAAAGTGAGCATAACTTGCTCAAAACTCAACCAAATCACTTGATTCTTCTTTCTAAATGCTTGGATAATCTTTGGGAATGATTCCTTGATCTCTCCTTGGAGAAATCAGACCTGGAAATACCCTAAAAGTGTCCATAAACCTTTTTTGTTTTGTTTTAAAACTTTCTAAACTCTTGCATACTTCACACAAACTTGTGTTCTTATGCTTCTAGTCTATTGTATGATTAGTAAAGCCAAACCAAGGTTGTTTTACACTTAATATGAGTGTCTAAACACTCTAAACTTTCTGTTTTAATCGAGTTCTTAACTCACAAGTGGTGCCAAGTCTTGAACTTGAAGATGGTGTGACTACTTGGCTAGCCTAGGCTAACCTACATAAACAAGTCCACACATCACTTGATGTTTTGCTTAGTTAAATTGTATTATTTCTTGTACATATCTATGAGGTTCCTAAATGGAAGGTTCGCCTTCCTACCTCCTACATGACCTATATGTTAACATATCATTCGTGGTACCAAAGTGGAGGGTTTCACCTCCCACCTCCTACTTGACTTATGACACCAAGAGGTACCAAAGTGGAAGGTTCAACCTCCCGCCTCCTACATGAATATATATATTATTATGTACATAAAACGACTGTAATAATCCTTAAAACCGAACCCTTGATAGTGATTATATAAATCCTCTACCAAGTTAATAAGTTTATCACTATGTGTGAAGTTCCTTGTCACGATTCTAATAGGTCTTGAACCTATGAAATCACACACAATCCATAAGGATTGCTATAGTGTCAAGACAAGTGCTAATACCATAGTGATTATTTTCATGATACATACTTTGTTATTCTTTGAATCTAAATTCCGAATCTCGACCCTAACCATACCTAGAACCTTAACCCTTATACATTCGTCTATACTTGGATAATCGGAAGAAATTGCAATATTGTGAGTATACTCGATCCCTTTTTCCCCTTTACACTTTGGGATGCAACATGTATAACTATGCAAACAACTTTTAAACTCAATTAAACTTACTCTATCCATGATTAAACTTGAAACTAATGTGACTTACTTGTTATTCTCGTATGCTATGTGAACGCTTTGGAACGTTATATGCTCATTAACTTTGCTCGCCCACCTTAACAATTATAGCGCTATAGGATTAACGCCCCGCCCGTTATACTTTTGGGTATTGTTAAGTTAAACATTACCACCCCGCTAAACTTTTGGGATTAGGCTCTTTTATGCGTTGTATTCTCGGGTTTGATCATATAGTACGCCAAAATTGCATACTAGTAATCACATATTATGAATCATGTTGGATATGAACACTTTTTATTCTATTTATGCTATGTAACAAAACTTGTATACTCGCCTTTGCTTTTGCATTGAACTCTATTTTAATACATATTGCAGGTTAATTGATGAAGTGATATTGCATGATGAAACAAGATTTAGGGTGGACTAGATACACACCTAGATTAAATCATCTATTTTTGTTGTTATGTTTTATTATGAAACAATGTTGTTATTTTATTTGAACCTTGTATGACAATTAGTCTTGAAATGAAATTTAATTTAATTAATATTGTCACATAGTGTTATGAAGTCTCTTACAATCTACGCACTTCGTCTCATCCCGATGTTTCCGCCATCGGTTGGGGTGTGACAGATTGGTATCAGAGCCATTACTATAGGGAATTAGGAAAAGTAGGAATGCTTTTACCTAGTCTATAGTTTTAGAGCCTTATTCGTATGTTTTGTTTGAACTACTACATGATACTTTATTTGTTTCTTATTTATGCTCTTTTAAACATGTATATCACTCGTGGGTAATATTCAACATGTTATTCTTATGCATTAATGCTTGTCTTATTATGTGTTAATACTTGCTTCGTTGTTCAATTCTTTAATTGTTATTCTTGACCTATTTCTCTGTGTGTTAATACTTGATTTATCATCTCATTATTTATGTACCATTCTTGATATGCCTTCTTACGCGTTTATACTTGTTTGCGTATTCCTTTGACATACGCTTCCCTCGTGCATTTTACTCGATATTTCTAAATCCGACAACTCTCATAATACTCAAACGAGATGACTTCACCACAATAGGCGTGAAACCCACCATTTGGTGAATGACTCTCAATCCTTCTACTTTTGTTTTTACACGAAATTCACCATCAAGTTAGGAGTGAAATCCTCACCTTGATGGAGAAATTCGAATTTCAAATTCTAGTGGACCCTCGTTAAAGTGTCAAAATTAACTTTTGACCCGACGAGTACCAACCACACTTAGGATACTAAATCGCCAAGTTAGGGGTGAAACCCGCACGTTGTCGACTAGTTCCACTCTTTGATTTTCATTAATCCCGCCAAGTCTTGGAATTTCAATCGAATTGGGGACATGTAGTAACCGGAAGGGTAAATACCGTTAACCGACTTGTCGGCGAGAGTATTTCACCTATTAGGCCAAGGCATGCTCCTCAAATTTGAAAGACTTTTCGACCACTTTGGTTAGTCAACATTCCGTTTTGGAACCATCTCAAATTTTAATCAAACATACGTTATATTATTTATTTTATACGATGCAATCTTTCAAATACGAATTTACTTTCGGTATTATCTCCTCACACACACACAACATATTAAATCATTTTCATACATTTATACATATGCATGATTTCATATAATTTAAATTTGTATTCCTTGTAACGACGAGTGGGGACATATCATCGAGATAGGAGTGACTTCCTTACCTTGACGATTAACTCCACTCCCATTTTCTTAAAACGACCTCACCAACGAGTTAGGGGTGATTCCCTTACCATAGGTGATCGTTACCAAAACGTCTCTTCAAAATATCTTGCTATGCAAACTCGATCATATTTTATACCTAAATTGTTTATCATTAATCAAAATACCTACTTATACCGATTTCAAAATACATTGTCTTATCAAGCGTACTTCTTATTCTACAATCTAATTTCACTCAACTCATATACACGAGATTCTTAATCATGTCTAAAAAAAACGTTTTGTTACTCGAACCTCAAAACCTTACGAAATGCTACCTAACAATTTAGTCGGTCCAATGAAACTCTTGCCCATGAACTTCATATTCAAATTAATCACTAAAACACACACACGTTATACCATCATACTAGAGACTTCCATTCTTAATCAAAAATCAAACCAACCTTTCTCAATTACTTATAGGATCTTGTAGGTGCTATATGAATGTTTTACCAAATACTCCTTTCAACATCAACAAATCATTTGCTAAAACTTTTAACAATCACTAAGTCCTTTTGTTAAATTTCTTTTAGAGCCTCATTTTCACAAGAACCTCCTAAATTCATAATTTCTTGTTTGATGAAACGAACTTACTTCTTAACGAAAACCTTTTTTTTTTCTACACCCATTTACAAACCACGTGGGCAAGAAGGCTTCATGGGGATCGATCATCTTCGGTTTACGTAAACTCTTTTGAAACAAAAGTAGCATTTCCATTCATTACGAAATACATTACGCTTAACCAATGAGTAATGTTATTCTTTTACATGTACAAACTATATTCTACCCTCCAACTAAACTCAATCTATCTTGATTCGATAAAATTTAACGTTGCTCAAACAACTATACATGCACATCATTTCACGTGTTCTAGTTTATACCTCACGACTACTTCACATGTACTACTCAGTTTTGTTTTCTTTTATACTCAAACCTCTTGATCTTATACGTATTTAAATTCATACCGTAAAATCATTAACTCATACACTAATAGTCGTGATTTATACATTTTACGTTGTACTCATATGTTACACTTATATTCAAATTTATATTCATATTCTTAGAATTTTACTTGCACTCACGTTTACACTAATATTCATATTCATGCTTACAATCATACATCCTACCTATACTCATGTTTGTACTCACACATATACCCATTTTCATACACATTATGCTCATACTCTTACCATGACAATACATTTATGCTTATACTCATGTTTATATCATACTCATACGTCATATGTTTATACATACATTCACATGCGTATTCATAACTTACACTTACACTTATACTCATACTTATCTTTCATACATATTCGTGATTCATACATTCGTGGCCGTACGCGAGCGGAATCCGAGGGATTCGCTTACGTGGGTCCTATACATACTTAAGCATGGACTTGCTCACATACTTTATTCTTATACGCACACATTCTTATTTTAGTGTACCTACCCAAATTCATACACCACTAGTACAAGCTATGCGGATCATGCGAAGATCAATATAATCACGGGTGCACACGGGATTATAGTGATAGGCGTACGAGAACCATAGAGTGTACTACTGTGTATGATAAGACACGGGACGTAACATGGCACCGAATACGGAACGGACGTAATGTGGAAAAAACATGGTGGATACGCCGTTGGTACTTCCTATATATAAGTGTTTTCACCACGTTACCAAACTTTCGTAAAATGTGTCACGAGAAATTCAATGTTTTACAGACCTATTTAGACCTAATACAACTTTAGACAACTCACAAACGCATTATATCTGATTATCCACGACGAGACCTCATCCTTAACACACTGCGTTCATCTAACTAACACTTATGCTATTCTTATACTCGCACTCTTTAAGAGTCATTCGTTCATTCTATACTCGTATTATACTCCTATACCCTTCCTTTCATACGAACCTCGTTCACAATCAAGCTTGTTTAAACATTCGAGTCCTAACTTATCTTATTACCTTTAGAACCATTTTTCTATTCTTTATTCTTGTGTAAACGCATTTAGTAGGTCGCTAATACCGTATCTTACCAAACCTCCTCGTTCCACTCGAGAAACAATTTCTATGAATATGTGGTCTTATACTATCTTTAAAACTTCCTACGCAATCTATTTTTATTGATTTCAAACCATTTTATAAAGACCTCCTTCGTACATACAATACATTTGTAAAACAACTCCAATTTTAGCCATTCAAAAATCGTTTTACCTATACACGTTTACCCCTGCTATGCCTCAAAACCATTTTAGCCTGACAAATCATTTTACAAACTTATTTTTATTCTCCCAAAATTTCGTACTTTTCAAGACGTTTCAAAGTTTCAAGTCTAAAGCTGTTACCAAAACTCTTTAAAGTCTACCTCTTAAATAAATTTCGGGATGAAATTTCCTAAAGGAGGGGAGACTGTAACGCCCTGCTTTTTCATACTTTCTGCATTTAGAAACTTTTGCTTGAAATTCTATTTTAAGAAACCTTGCGTTCTTTTAATCATTCTTTCGTCGCAATCATTTTAATACGAAACTTGAATCATGAAATGAAAACTTGCATTTCTTTAAATACGTGTTATACATACTTCACACACAATTGTACATTTGATGGTGGAAACAATTTGATACTCATTCGTGACGCTTTCAACATACGTCGAATTTTTTTAAATACGTGACATACATACTTAATACCGTACTTACATACGAGTCTTATACTTAATCTTATTCATTTTATACTTGTGTAACCTTTAGGACATGCTCATTAGGCTTAAATATCCTAAAATGGTCATCAAATACGTGATATATAACATCTAGACATGTTGCAAATCATTAAAACAAAGAAATAAAAATTTGTGTTTTCTGCCAAAGGCTTACGGACCGTAAGCCTTATCCCTTACGGTCCGTAAGGAGGTCTGGCGGGCAGCAGATTCAAACAGCTTCATTTCTCCGCGATTTTGCACGAAATCCCATGTTTCCTCCTCCTCCAATCAGCTCTAAACCTCCATTAAACACCCCCAATCAACCCTAAACTCATCCCTTATAAATACACACCCTCTCTAAGCCATTCTACACTTTCACAACCCTCTAATCTCTACAAAATCACTCTCAAACTCTTGCAAATTCTGAAATTCGGGAAGATTCATACCTCCTTACAAAAGTGAGCATAACTTGCTCAAAACTCAACCAAATCACTTGATTCTTCTTTCTAAATGCTTGGATAATCTTTGGGCATGATTCCTTGATCTCTCCTTGGAGAAATCAGACCTGGAAATACCCTAAAAGTGTCCATAAACCTTTTTTGTTTTGTTTTAAAACTTTCTAAACTCTTGCATACTTCACACAAACTTGTGTTCTTATGCTTCTGGTCTATTGTATGATTAGTAAAGCCAAACCAAGGTTGTTTTACACTTAATATGAGTGTCTAAACACTCTAAACTTTCTGTTTTAATCGAGTTCTTAACTCACAAGTGGTGCCAAGTCTTGAACTTGAAGATGGTGTGACTACTTGGCTAGCCTAGGCTAACCTACATAAACAAGTCCACACATCACTTGATGTTTTGCTTAGTTAAATTGTATTATTTCTTGTACATATCTATGAGGTTCCTAAATGGAAGGTTCTCCTTCCTACCTCCTACATGACCTATATGTTAACATATCATTCGAGGTACCAAAGTGGAGGGTTTCACCTCCCACCTCCTACTTGACTTATGACACCAAGAGGTACCAAAGTGGAAGGTTCAACCTCCCGCCTCCTACATGAATATATATATTATTATGTACATAATACGACCATAATAATCCTTAAAACCGAACCCTTGATAGTGATTATATAAATCCTCTACCAAGTTAATAAGTTTATCACTATGTGTGAAGTTCCTTGTCACGATTCTAATAGGTCTTGAACCTATGAAATCACACACAATCCATAAGGATTGCTATAGTGTCAAGACAAGTGCTAATACCATAGTGATTATTTTCATGATACATACTTTGTTATTCTTTGAATCTAAATTCCGAATCTCGACCCTAACCATACCTAGAACCTTAACCCTTATACATTCGTCTACACTTGGATAATCGGAAGAAATTGCAATATTGTGAGTATACTCAATCCCTTTTTCCCCTTTATACTTTGGGATGCAACATGTATAACTATGCAAACAACTTTTAAACTCAATTAAACTTACTCTATCCATGATTAAACATGAAACTAATGTGACTTACTTGTTATTCTCGTATGCTATGTGAACGCTTTGGAACGTTATATGCTCATTAACTTTGCTCGCCCACCTTAACAATTATAGTGCTATAGGATTAACTCCCCGCCCGTTATACTTTTGGGTATTGTTAAGTTAAACATTACCACCCTGCTAAACTTTTGGGATTAGGCTCTTTTATGCGTTGTATTATCGGGTTTGATTATATAGTTCGTCAAAATTGCATACTAGTAATCACATATTATGAATCATGTTGGATATGAGCACTTTTTATTCTATTTATGCTATGTAAGAAAACTTGTATACTCGCCTTTGATTTTGCATTGAACACTATTTTAATACATGTTTCAGGTTAATTGATGAAGTGATATTGCAAGATGAAACAAGATTTAGGGTGGACTAGATACACACCTAGATTAAATCATCTATTTTTGTTGTTATGTTTTATTATGAGACAATGTTGTTATTTTATTTGAACCTTGTATGACAATTAGTCTTGAAATTAAATTTAATTTAATTAATATTGTCACATAGTGTTATGAAGTCTCTTACAATCTACGCACTTCGTCTCATCCCGATGTTTCCGCCATCGGTTGGGGTGTGACACTGGGTACTTGTTAAGACACGATTAGACATGTTTGACTGAAAAATACACCCTTTGACTTTTTTAATTTTTAAAATAATTAAAATTACAATGTTAGGATCTATCATTTATTCATCTTTATACATAAAACATAAAACTGTTTTATAAACATGAGGTAGAAAGTAGTTAAACGAGTCGTAATCATGTTTGAAACTTATGTTGTGCGCGCCGTCAGAAACCTGTTAAACCTGTTAAGACACGATTTGCCAGCCTTAAATTGAAGTACCACTAGAGCCTAAAAAACAAAACAACAATTATTGTAGCCTTCGAGGGGTGGGTGGTGCATTGTTAAGCGTTAAATTACGCTATAAGGTTGGGTGGTGAAGAACAAAGTTCTCATGCTTGTTAAAGCACCACGTCTACGTCATGTAGACAGTGAGTTTAACTAACCTCCCACAGGGTGATAGGAACCCCCGTGACTTTAATCCATGCAACCCTCTCAAAAAGCGGCTGAATCCCATCCCATACATATAACCTTGAGAACCACCTTTCCCAGAGTTCAGCTTTGTTGATTCGGAAATCTTCAGCGTCCTCAGCATGTTTGAAGCACAGTAGCACTTTAAGGCCACCCACATATCTAAGTTCAAGCCCATCATCCATAATACCAGAGAGGAGTTTCTTAAGAACGTTGAGGGTATCAATATCTTTAGTTTCACCAATAAGAGATCGGTTCTGCCATAATTTCTTCGTGTCCGAAATCATGGGAGGAAGTTCAAGCTTGATACCAGGGCTAGCCTGTCTATTAGGACACACTACTGAACTAAACGTTTTCTTAGACACCAGATTAGCCGCGGAGGGGCCCAAGGGTCTCCCATGATTCGATTCATGCACCGGAGGATAGAGTCTGTCGAAGACTGAAGCCCTTTCTTCTACCTTGTTTGGCTCAATTTTAGATCCATACCTATCAAATTTAGCCAGGCTAACTTCTATAACAGCACCGTCAATCTGGACTTCTTTGAGCACATCGATCCATTCGTTCGGGTCTCTCACATTAGAGAGTTTAAGGAAACCAAACTTATTCCCCGCCCTAACTTTCTTGAGGGGAACAAACACATCCTCCAAGTTATCTAAGTGAGCAAAGGCTTGTTTCAACATGGCCCGATTACACGAATCAGGGAGATTAGAGATGAAAAAAGACGTTGAGTTACGAAGTCTATATTCCCTGTTTGAGAAAATCTTCTCCTGCATAGCCTCCTTCTTGCTTAAAACTGTGTACCATCTATCATCCTTCTGATAATGGTTTCCTTTTATCCTTTTTTGCTCCATCTCCTTCCTAAGCCGTAAATCATATAGGGACCCTGGTTCTTGATGAAAAACTTGACCTCTCCGACCTCCATGTTCAATAAAATTGGTGAACGTTGTGGGAGACTTCTAGTGCAATCTGAGGTAGAGGCTTCGGATGGAAACATGGCGGAAGATAGGATGGTTATCTTAGTAAATTCCGGCAGAAGATACTCTTCAGAGGTTACGCTTTCCTGGAATGATCACATCTTCACTGTCTGGGTAGAGGAAATTCAGGGACAGTGGTTCCCGGATTTCCTTAGTTCGCCGGAATCGGAATCGGTGCCAGGCTCTCCGGTTTGCTCGTCAGAATTCGAAGGGTCTCCTCCTCAGTTGGGTGGAAATTCGAAAGGGCGGTCGTTTGGTTCTCCGATAACGTGCATGGGAACTAATGAATCCCTTTATTCTCCTAATAAATCTGGAAGCATGCAGAATTTGGGGACCCACAGTCCGCCGCCTAATGATGAGATAGAAGTCAATGGTGAGAATTTTAATGTGGACCCCTGTATTGACCAAGGAGGGCCTTCGTGTGGTGATAACAGGCCCAGCTATATCACTTTACGTCCTTCTCGGTTTAAAAAGCCCAAAGAAAAGGCCCAATCACTTAACCTCCCTGATCTAAATCAGGAAGTAGAAAACGTTAATGACTCTGATCCGTTTAACCTGGAAGACACCATTAGAAGGGAGAATGAAGGAAGAAGGGTTCTCAATCATTCCTCGCGTTCGGATGTTCCCGCTGCAGATCAGGGAACAACGACGGATGAAGAGCTACCTATTGAGGTAGCGGATGAAGTTGCGGCTGGGGATGTGTTGGGAGCTGCCCCGGAGCCGGCTTTGGGAGAATATCAGTTCCGTGCGTTAGTGGAAGAAGAATGGGCCCACACAATGGAGTTAGGAGCTAAATTGGGGATTGTGGTAGAAGGGTTTGAAAATCATGTGAAAAAGCTGATCTGTGGGGAATTGGAAGCCAACAGGAACTTATGAATTTTATCTCCGTCAACTTAAATGGGGTTTCGGACAGTCGAAAAGGCCCGTGGATACGCAATCTTAAGAGGAAGGTAAGAGCTGATTTTATAGGGATTCAGGAAACTCATCAATCGAGCCTGTCGGAGCTGGTCATTCGGAGGTTCTGGGACTCGTCTCCGATGAGCGTCGATACTGTGGATTCTTCCAGAAGATCAGGAGGCTTGGTTTCTATATGGAACCTAGACATCTTTTCGGCGAATCAGGTCATTAAAAACCCTAGATTTCTTTGTGTTTCAGGTCAGTTGGTGGGTTTAAATGATAAATTAAATGTGATCAATTTGCACGCTCCCAATGACCATATTAGTAGAAGATTATTATGGTCCGAGCTGTTGTCACTTATAAACCATTTTGATGGTGCCTGGATTCTTTTGGGTGACTTCAACGAAGTCAGGTCTGTAGATGAAAGAGTAAATTCCAGATTTGACAGGGGTTCCTCAGAAGCTTTTAATGGCTTCATAACGAGTTCTGGCCTCTTGGAATACTCGATGTGTGGAGGAAAATTCACCTTCATCTCAGGTCATAAAGAAGTGAAGCTTAGCAAATTAGACAGGTTCCTGGTGAATTATCTGTTCTTAAGTCTATGGCCAAACGCTGTTGCTGAAGTACATAAAAGGGGCTTCTCGGATCACTGCCCAATCTCTTTGTCTTGCTCTACGGCTGACTTTGGCCCCATTCCGTTCAAGTTCTTTAACTCGTGGATTGGTGACCAGAGATTGTCGGATATTGTGGTAAATGCTATCAATTCGGTGCCTGTCATGACCGGTTCGGGGGGTGGTCAGGTCTTTTCGGATGTGATCCTGCTTAACACTCTGAAAAGCATCAAGGTTAACATAAAGGCTTGGAGGAAGCAAGCTTTAGCAGATCGCCTGAAGGATATCACCGAGTTGGAGGAGTCGATTGAAAGAATTGATCAGAAAGCTATTGTCAGCAACTTATCGGAAGAAGAGAAAACGTCCAGAGCTGAGTCTCGCGCTAATCTTGATAAACTTAAAGCTATTCTCAACTCGGACATTCATCAAAAAGCAAGAAGCAACTGGATTCGTTTTGGGGATGAAAACAGCGCCTTTTTCCATAAGGTAGTTGCGATCAATGCTTCGAGAAACAGGATCAACGGTCTATTGTTTGATGGCAGTTTCATTTCGGAACCTACGGCTTTAAAAGTTCAGATCAAGAAGTGGTTAAAAATTCAGTTTTCGGAACCCATTAGAAGAAGACCGGATTTCTCTAACATTGGTATTCCCTCTATTCCCGATCAGTACAAAGCGAGTCTATGCGAAAGGTTCTCGGAGAAGGAAATCTGGTTGGCGATAAAAGGTTGCGATGGTAGGAAAGCTCCGGGTCCTGACGGGTTCTCCTTGAAATTCTTCAAGGTCTTCTGGGATAAATTCAAAAACCTCTTTATGGCTTTCTTTAATGATTTTTTTCAGTACGGGTCGATTAGTGGAGGGTGCAACTCTTCTTTTATAGCTTTGGTCCCAAAAACTAAAGATCCTCAGGATTTGTCTAATTTCCGGCCGATTTCACTCGTGGGATCTTTATACAAAATTCTAGCTAAAGTCTTAGCAAATAGAATTAAGCCTGTTGTGAATGAGATTGCCGATCCTTCTCAATCAGCCTTTGTGGGAGGTCGAAACATCATAGACAGCCCCCTTATACTTAATGAAATCGTTGCGTGGGCCAAAAAGACTAAAAGGAAGCTGCTTGTATTTAAAGTGGATTTTCAAAAAGCCTATGATACAATCAACTGGAAATTTTTATTTCGAATGTTGGAAAAAATGGCTTTCCCGTCGACTTGGGTCTCTTGGATTAAGGGGTGTCTCCAATCCGCATGGGGCTCTATCCTTGTTAATGGTTCGCCTACCAAAGAATTTAAATTTAAGATAGGTCTCAGGCAGGGCGACCCTCTCTCTCCCTTCTTGTTCGTAATTGCGATGGAAATCATCAGCGTGTTTATGAAAAGAGCATGCGACTTGGGAATTTTTCGGGGCTGCAAACTTCCTAATAATGGTCCGCTAATCTCTCATCTATGTTTCGCTGACGATGTGGTATTTATTGGTGAGTGGTCAGAATCCAATATACTGGCCCTGAATCGCCTTCTAAGGTGGCTTTACCTTGTCTCTGGTCTCAAAGTGAATCGCCAAAAAAGCAAGTTATTTGGGATTGGCACCTCTACTAGTGAAGTGGAGGATTTTGCTTCTATGGCCAAGTGCGAGATCGGGAACCTTCCCTTTACCTATTTGGGGATGCCAGTCGGTGCTAATATGAAAATGGCAAAGTTCTGGCAACCGGTAATTGATAAATTCTCTTCTAAATTGTCCAAATGGAAAGCCAAGTACCTATCCTTTGCCAGTCGTATGACGCTCGCTAAATCGGTTCTAGGTAGCCTCCCGTCATACTATCTTTCTTTGTTTTCTGCCCCGAAATGTGTTTTAAATAAACTAGAGAAGATAAGGAGAGACTTTATATGGGGTAAAACGGTCTCGGGTCATAAGATGAGGTGGTTGCGATGGGACTTCCTTACTAAGTCGAAGAAATTGGGGGGTATGGGCTTGGGCGTTTTGAATGGATTCAATAAAGCAATGTTATTAAAGTGGTGGTGGAGGTTCAAAGAGTTTCCGAATCAACTTTGGGCTGAAGTTATTCGTGCTATTCATCACACCAATGCTCAGAATAATCCCCCTCCGTTCATCCTGAATAAAAAGTCGACCCCGGGGGTATGGAGGGACATCATTTCGGTTGAATCTGATCTTGCTAAAGATGGCATAATTGTTACAGAGAAGCTGATCCTTTCTGGGTCTCGCTGGAAGTGGCACAATGATCCCAATGGTACGTTCTCTGTCAAACAGGTTCGATGTGATCTTGAGGAGGTTAGCAATTCCATTGAGCCGGTTTCTTTCTCTTGGAATTCATGGGCCCCTCCGAAGGCTAATGTTTTAATGTGGAGAGCTCTTCTTGATAAGGTGGCGTCCAGAATGGGGTTGATGCATCGTGATATCCAGATTGCGGACGTATCTTGCCCTCGGTGCGGGATATGAGTCGAAGACTCTTCGCATATTTTCGTTTCTTGCCTGTGGTCTAAGTGTATATGGTGGAACATTCTCTCTTGGATGCGGATCTCGTACCCTGCCAACATTCTTTGTCTTGCAGATCTGATCGAATATATCCAGAACCAGCCGAGTGATACGATATGGAAGAAAGCTGTTTATTCCATCACTTTGGCTCCTGTTTGGAGGATCTGGCACGCTAGAAACACCAAAATCTTTGACGGCAAGTTTATCCCGATTTCTTCAACTGTGGATTCGATTAAAGAAGACGCCTTTTCCTGGGTCTCTAACCGATCGAAGCTGAAATCGGTGAAATGGGGGAACTGGTTAGATTTTAATATTTTAGATTCGATGTAATTGTTTTTGCTCCTGTTTCGTGTGTTTTTGTTGTTGTAGCTTGTTTCCCCAGTTCCTTGCTGGCTCTATATATATATATATATATATATATATATATATAGGGGATCGCTAGAATGAGAACCACCACGAGTTATGAGAACCACGAGAACCGCGCCCCGCGGGTGGCCGTCGGCGACGAAAATTTTTTTACACCTAGATCCGTATATTTTAGTGGGGGGTTTAAATTTTCGGTTCAAACGGCGCGCCCGAGGGGGTAGTTTTTTACGCCCAAAGTTTGGGTTTTTTTAATTTTTTTAATTTTTCTTTTTTTTTTACCAAACTTTGGGCGTAAAAAACTACCCCATCGGGCGCGCCGTTTGAACCGAAAATTTAAACCCCCACTAAAATATACGGATCTAGGTGTAAAAAAAAATTCGTCGCCGACGGCCACCCGCGGGGCGCGGTTCTCGTGGTTCTCATAACTCGTGGTGGTTCTCATTCTAGCGGCTCCCTATATATATATATAGGTAGAGGTTCAACTAAGAATTTAATCTTCCCTAAGTTTCCTAAGAAGCAATCTTGAGCTTACATGTGGCAATCTCATTAATTTAGGTGAAAGGGTAATATTGGAAAACGCAAATTTCAAACAGATCTGTACTTAGTTTTAATCACACGATTTTCATTCCTTCTTTCATATTTTTCATTCATTCATTCATTGAGCTTCATCATCTGACCACATCTAATTCAATCGCAAATCTCAATCTCAATCCTGCTGAATCGTTCATCGTTTCATCGATTTGCCGGTACCTGGGAGATTGAGATCAATCCTGCTGAATCGTTCATCGTTTTCATCGATTTGCTGGAACCCTAGCTCCTCTGTTCATTCATTGATTTGCTGATTTATCCTCCTCTATTTTAATGATGTCTACTACTGTCGATGGTAAAATACCTTCTAGTTTTAATTTCATCTACTTTTTAGGTTTTTAGTTTTGATCTAAGTTGTGCTGGTTTTTATTTAAAAGTGTAGTTCTGAAGTTGTGCTGGTTTTTTGAAGTTGTGCTGATATCTTTATTTTGTGCCAGTTTGCCTGGTAAAGTTGTGCTGGTTTTTATTTAAAAGTGTAGTTCTGAAGTTGTGCTGGTTTTTTGAAGTTGTGCTGATATCTTTATTTTGTGCCAGTTTGCCTGGTAAAGTTGTGCTGGTTTTTATTTAAAAGTGTAGTTCTGAAGTTGTGCTGGTTTTTTGAAGTTATGCTGGTTTTTTTATATTACATCATATTTTAAAGTGTAGTTTTGTAAAGTTGTGCTGATATCTTTATTTTGTGCTAGTTTGCCTGGTAAAGTTAAGCTTGTTTTTTGTGCTGGTTATTTGTTAAGTTTGTGCTGATATCTTTTATTTGTTCTGGTTTTTTGATTTGTTCAGGAGTTCGTATCTGTCCAACTACTGGTAATCAGTATTATACTCCTATTGTTCCAGATTCTTCCAAACCTGTAGTTGGTATGCATTTCCAGTCAATTGATTCTGCCTTTAATTTCTATAAGAAGTATGCTAAGTTATCTGGGTTTGAGGGTCGAAAGCATACTCAATCTTCAAAAAATGGTGTTGTGATTAGAAAGTACTTTGTTTGTGCGAAAGAGGGTTCAGCGACATCCTGTGCTGTTGACACGGTAAATGATAGTGTTGGTGCTGATAAAAAGTTAAATGACCGAAGGAGGAGACCTTCTAAACGTACCGGATGTAAGGCACACATCCGTTTGTCTTTAACTCCAAAAAATACTTATAGAATTTCTCATGTATTTGAGGAGCATAATCATTCTTTTGTTGATGAAGAGGATTATCATCTTTTAGCTTCGTCTAGAAAGTTGACATTCACTGAAGAGCAACTGCTTTCTGATTTTTCTGAGATGAATATTGGTCCAGTTAGGGCATTCAACCTTATGAGAAAGATTCGTGGTGGATTTGATAAGGTTGGAGTGACGTCTACTGATTGTAAAAATTTTAAAAGAGATATTAATTTGTTCATTGGAGAGTTTGATGTGGACATGGCTGTCCAACGTCTTATGAAGAAGAAGCAGTATTTGCCGATTTTTTCTTGTGAATTTTATTGTGATGAAAAAGGTTCTCTTGCTGGATTATTTTGGGCTGATGAAGAAATGAAACTGAATTATGAGGTCTTTGGGGATGTTATGTCTTTTGATGCTACGTTCCGTACGAACAGGTATTTTATTCATTTTTTGTAGATCATTTGTTCATATTTTTATTAAACTAGCACAATTCAGCAAGCAGTTGTAATATAATCAATTCAATTTTTAGGTATGACTTGGTATTTGTTCCGTTCACTGGAATCGATAATCATCATCACAATGTCACGTTTGCTGGTTCTTTGTTAGCATCTGAAACTGCTGAATCATATAAATGGCTTCTTCAAAGTTTTTTGAAGGCTTTTGGTGTTGCACCTAAGGTGGTTGTGACTGATCAGGACGCTGCAATGAAAATTGCCATCCGAGATGTTTTCCCAGATACCAGACATCGTTTGTGTATGTGGCATATAATGATCAAAGTTTCTGAAAAGGTAACTTTCTTAAACCAGCACAGTTTTACAATGTTATAATTTTTTAAACCATCATAAATTAAACCAGCACACTTTTAGCATATAAACCAGCACACTTTAAACAATCCATTTAAACTAGCACACTTTAGCATATAAATCAGCACACTTTTAAACCAGCACATTTTGGCATATAACTCAGCACACTTTTAAACCAGCACACTTTCTTTAAACCATTACAGTTTAAGCATCATAGTTTAAGTTTATACATCAACTAGCACACTTTAACATATAAACCAGCACATTTTAGGATTTTTTTGCTGTTTTAATATACTAATTATTTTTTTTGTTATAGGTTGGTACTGAGCTATCACAAGATGAGGTTTTTAAAGATGATATATGTGCTGTTGTATGGACTGATGCTCTTGAACCAGCACAGTTTGAGACACAATGGTGTGATTTAATGATTAAGTACAACCTTACTAGTAACAGCTGGCTTTCTGATATGTACAACCTCAGATCAGATTGGATTCCTGCATACTATCGTCATGAACATATGTCCGGTCTTATACGTACAACATCTAGGTCTGAGAGTGAAAATCATTTTTTTGGTCAATTAACCAACACAAAATTGTCATTAGTTGAGTTTTTGAGCCATTTTGATACTGCAATGGAATCTCAGAGGTTTAAGCGCAGCAAACGTGATCATGATACCAGATACACAGAACCTGCCATGAAAACCAATTATGAATTGGAACGGGAAGCTGTAAAGATTTATACTCGGGGGATATTTTTTGATGTTCAAGAAGAAATTCGACTTGCTTGCAAGAATTGTATGTGCAGGCGTGAAGAAGAAGTTGGTGATTCAATTAAGTTTTATATTCTACAGGTCAATCTTCCCGGCCTTCATGAGGTATTTATTTATACCTTTTTAGTAGCACAAACATGTTCTGCTTTTTACAATACATTTTAAGTAGCACAGTGATTTATATTTACAATTAGAATTTTACATATATAAACCAGCACACTTTGTTATAAACTAGCACAATATAAAGCATTTGTTATTTGTGTAGGTTCTTTTTACTCCTAAGGATATGGTAATTAAATGCAGCTGCAACCGATATGAGCAGTATGGTTTGCTATGTAGGCATGCCTTTTGTGTTCTTCGTCTTTGTGGTATAAAGGAGTTCCCTAAAAAATATGTTATGGGGCGTTGGACAAGAGATGTGTTCCAAAAAAGACAAAAGTTTCGAGTTTTGATCAAAATGCTGCTGGTAATCAAGTTGAACGTGCTTCCAGCATTGTGCGTGAGATAATGACTGCAACTGAACATATTGTTAACCGTCTTGTTATAAATATTGACCTGTTATCGATGTATAGAGACCAAGTGATCGAGTCGAAGTTGAAGGTTGATTCTGCTGACCTTCATGCAGAATCACTTGACAAGAATGCAAGATTAGCTAATATTCTTCGTACTGATCAGCCATGTTCATCGTCTTCTGCTACCATTCTTCCACCTAGTGGTATTAGAAACAAGGGGTGTGGTTCAAACAAACGCTTAAAGTCTTTTCGTGAGGTATCATCTTCAAGAATATCAAAGAAACCTAAAACTAGAGGTTGTTTGATATGTGGAGGTCATGGACATAATAGTCGGACTTGTAAGATGAAGACTACTGTTGCTGATTCCCAGAAGAGCAGTTAGTCGTGTGTCTTTGGAAATCATGATATTTGGATTTGTTATTTTTTTCATTTCAGTTTGGATTTCAGTTTAAACTTCTTCTATGCAATTGTCAAGAATTTGATTTTTCAACTTTCAATATACCGTTTAAAACCAGCACAATTTTAAACTTTGTTCTTTAAAACCAGCACAATTATAAAACCAGCACAATTTTAAACTTCTTCTATGAAACCATCACATATTGTCATAGTGAAACCAGCACAATATTAATTGTAAAACCAGCATAAAATTAACTTTCCTAATATAACTGTTAAAGCAGTACAATGTAATTGTTAAACCAGCACCATATTAATTGTTAAACCAGCACAAAATATTACAGACAACTACCAAACTAATAATTTTAAACTTTGTTCTTTAAAACCAGCACAATTATAAAACCAGCACAATTTTAAACTTCTTCTATGAAACCATCACATATTGTCATAGTGAAACCAGCACAATATTAATTGTAAAACCAGCATAAAATTAACTTTCCTAATATAACTGTTTCTCGAAATTGTACTTTTCACCATATACTACCAATCTTTTTCTCCACTCATCCACAGCATCCACAACCTCCTCACCTCTGTACTTTGTTAAACATTTTGCAATCATTTCGTGTGTTTCTTTGACATGCATGTCCAGCTCTTTTGTTTTGGATTTTATCAGACAAATCCATTCCTGAAAAGATAACCAACACATTCTTTTTATAAAGTAGCACAAATTGTAAAAGTAGCACATTCTTTTTATAAAGTAGCACAAATTGTAAAAGTAGCACATTTTCCATTTTTATTTTTACATACACATGATAAAAGTTTACAATAAAAGTAGCACATTTCAAACTAGCACAGTTTTACAATCCATTTAAACCAGCACACTTTAGCATATAAATCAGCACAATTTCACATTCCAAATTCTAACATTAAACTAACATATTAGGTATAAACTAGCACAATTTAACATCCCAAACACTAAATGTCATAAAAGTAGCACATTTTTTCAATAACCATCTAAACCAGCACTTTTTTCAGTAATACTACAGATAAACACAATAAAATAGAAATTACCACTCCACTTGTTGGATTTGTAGGTGGAATTTGTGAGAGTTTTTCCTGGGATTGTGGAATGTCCAAACTTTGTGTAATGTCTAGAGATTCTGGGAAGTCACTAAAGTAATGATTTCTAGCTTCATCAGTTTCCTTTGAGATTTTTTGATATGTGGATAGAGGTTGTTCAGCTGGTGCTTTTTTCTTCAACTTCAGTTTTACCTTCAAATTCTCTCGTTTTTCATTTTCTTCTGTTTCACCAGTTGTTGCTGCTTTCAAACTTGTTTTCTTCTTACTCTTCACCACCTTTTGAGTAGGTGTTTGTGTTGTCAAGGTGAGTTTCTGTGCTGGTTTCCCATCTTTTTTACTTCTCTTTCTTTTATTGCTTTCCACCACCGGACCAAGCTTTTTTAATTGTATCATTTTTATGATACATTACAGCTGGTATCATCTTCTGTGTTGGATTTGTTCTTTGGTATGTATGATGAGCATAAACCAACTGATTGATTTACAAGTTAGTTTTTGTTATTATGTTTGATAAAAAACAATAAATATAGATCATTTTTAGATAACTACAACATACCACTAGAAATGTTATCGGTCCGATGTAGTGTGCTGCTTTAGATTGGAACCAGCTTGTTGTCTTTCTGTTCAAGCAGTCGATCACGTAGCTGCACCAGTCAACATCCTTAATATCTACATCAGGTTGCAATGTTGGAAGGAATTTCATGTTGACATTGCCACCGTGTGTGAGCTCTGCCATTATTGAGTTGAACATTACAAGAAAGTTCAGTTGAAATAGCCTTCCACTCTCCTTCTGTTCTTTCACAACATGAATAATATGATGCATTTTTGGCAGTTCATCATCAATTTCAAATTGATTTCTAAACTCTGCAACAACTGGATCACTCATTGATGGTTTAGTCTCCGTAACCTTCAATTTACCCATTGGTATGCCAAGAACTTCTTGTACTAGGGTAGGTGTTATCACTAGATTATGTGTACCTAGATTCAGTGTGTTGATTGTAGGTTCATAATTGTTAGTGAGCCAGTATCCCAGATTAGTTGGTATTTTTGTTATATCAAAGTTCTTCATGCTTTCAAATCCCATGTTATCTACTTCTGCTTTCTGTTCGTCAGATAACACTTGCATGAATTGAGCAAGGTTTTTTGGGCTGTTCCTGATTCTAATTCTTTTTTTCTTATCAAATTCCTTGAAAAGTGTTGATCGTATAGGTTCAGGGTTTGTGGCAACAACTTTTAGTGCTGTTTTTTGTTTCTTTTCCGGTTGTTCGAAGTCACTGTCTGATGAGCCTGCAAGTAATTTCAGAAGAAACATAGTAACCAACACAAGTTATAAAGTGTACTATATATTAAAAAAACAATAACCAGTACCATTTTGATCATTTAATACATAATAAACCATGATTTTTTATAATTCAAAACATCATTGTTACATAAGGTTCAGAAAAACATGATCATAATACATAACAGCATTGATAACATTAGAAAACTAAAACAAACAACATAAACATGATGATCATAGCAGGAGCTGGCTAGATTGCTACTTCCTTCCAAAATTCTTGACTGAGATTATAGGTTTTTCCTAATCTTCTTCATGTTTAGGTTGTAGGATGGGGATCTTTTGTTTTTCATCATCTTCTTCTTTTTTGGGTTGTACAACTGAGATTTCAGGTTTCTCATCAATCTCTTCTTTTATGGGATCTGAAGGTTCACCACCAGAAGTAGGATGATTGGTATAGCTTGGCCCCCAGATTGCTACTTCATTCCAAAATTTCGGACTCATATAATATTCCTTTTTTGTTGGTCTTACAACTTTGAGTGGAATGAGATGCAAAGGTTCATTATCAAAAGTAGGGATTGGTTCTCCTGGTTGTACAATTTGTAGTGGTTTGGGATTGTACAGCTCTGTTTTCACACACAAAAAAGCAACTGAAACTTATATTACTTATCTACTGAATTTAAAAGTAGCACAGTCTAAAACACTAAAGTAGCACAGACGGTAAACCAACTAGAATTTGTGCTAGTTTTCTAGAAAACACTAAACCCTTTGTGCTAGTTTCTTCTAAAACAATAAACTAGCACAGATAGTAAACCAGCACAGATTTGGAACCCAAAAAACCAACTTGAACTTTGTGCTAGTTTCTTAAAAAACACTAAACTAGCACGGAAGTTAAACCAGCACCGATTTCAAAACCATAAAACCAACCACAACTTTGTGCTACATATTTCTAAAACACTAAAGTAGCACAGACGGTAAACCAACTAGAATTTGTGCTAGTTTTCTAGAAAACACTAAACCCTTTGTGCTAGTTTCTTCTAAAACAATAAACTAGCACAGATAGTAAACCAGCACAGATTTGGAACCCAAAAAACCAACTTGAACTTTGTGCTAGTTTCTTAAAAAACACTAAACTAGCACGGAAGTTAAACCAGCACCGATTTCAAAACCATAAAACCAACCACAACTTTGTGCTACATATTTCTAAAACACTAAACTAGCACATAGGTTAAACCAGCATAGAAAATAAACCAGCACAAAAAATAAACCAGCACTATTTCATTAAAACACAACGATCGATCTGTTTTATAAAATGCAGAACATGAATCAGTTTAGACATATTAAAACCCTAGAAATCTGTTCGTTTACAGATCCTTAACAAACCTTCGAAATGGTCATCAGGTTTTGTTTCTTTATGCTTCTTGCTTCTTGTAGATCTCTTAGAACCTGTGTAATCGATTTGATTTCGAAGAAACTTAGAAAAACCGTACAAAATTGAAACGAATACACCAAAATGCAAAAAAAAAAAAAAATGGAACGTACTCTCTGAATCCATCGTTGATGCTGTTTTTGTTGTTGTTTGTTCGATTTTCGTCTGTCTGATTGTCGATTTTAGGGACGTTTGTTAGCGATGGGGAAGTTTTGAGAGAGAGTGAAGAAGAACTGTGTTTGAATCGTCAATAACTGCTTTGCTTTTTGTCCAGTACTATTTTTTTGTTTATGACGAAAATACCCCCGCGCGTTATATTTTGTTTACTTATCTAGTTTAATATTAGGGATCTAATCTGGTCCATTGGTTGTTTAAAAAAATGGTGTAGATTGCTTCTTAGGCAACTTAGGCAAAATAGGCTTCTTAGGGGAACCGCCCCCTTATATATATATATATATATATATATAAAGTGTTTTGCCGTTCAAAAAAAAGCCATAGTGTTATTTAGCTAAAAGTTATAAAAAAAAACAATATGATTGGCTCAACCATGGTGCCCCCCACGATTGCAACAATGACGCCCTGAATAACTAGGATGGGGCGGTGTTTGGCTCCTTTGCCGGCCTATGTGGTGGGGTCGTCATTTCACACCAATCGGCCAATTTTGATTCCACTACTTTTCAACTAATACATGTCAGATTCAACTTACTCAAAACATTGCTTCAACAACAAAAAGACATACCGTGATAATTTTCTTGATGCAATTAATTTATAGGTGAGTCTCTTATTTTCACCAATTTGAATAGTAGTAAAGTAAACAATCATACCTTGTAAAATCTCACAATAACAAAGTTATTGATAGAGTTTAAGAAAAGTGAAATTTAAACAAACCATGCCTCTATACTAAAGAGTAGAGACACTACTTCTAATGAGACTCGAATCTGGACTCGAAAATCGACTACTTTCAAGTACATTATGACGTGTACATTGTACTATAGTAATATTGGAATTTGTTTAATGTTTGCATACAGACGAACTAGGTTATTTGTTTCTTAACGATAATACTAATTTTTGTTTTTAATTAATTATCAAAACTTAGTGTTCTGCCCAATATATAACTTTATAAGTAGAACATAAGAAAAAAAAAGATATAATTATTTTTATAAGTAGTACATAAGAAAAAAACATATATAATTATTTGTTAATGTTATCGAGTCTTCTAGTTTCGTGTAATTGAGATTACTCCTAGTCAGATACACATCATTCCCTCATGGCTAGGTCCCACCTCTTCTCTTTAATTCTTGATAAGTTTACAGTTGGAATTTAATATTTTCTTTTTCATATTTTAATGTGTTTTGAGCCGGAGGTCTCATCGGAAGCAGTCTCTCTATTATTACGGTGTGAAGGTAAAATTGTCTACATATTACCCTCCTCAGACCTTAACTTTAATTTTCTATTGATATGATTTACCGAGTATGATGATGATGAAGTTTTAATGTGTTTGACAACATGGTTTTTTTTTAAAATATAGATAGATAAGTTTATATGTAACATGTATATATGTCTGTTTTATATGTAATAATATTAAGTAAGGAATCGTAACAAGCGTATGATGCATGTTTACATAATGTTTGATGCATATAATAAAAGTTAGAATTATAATGGAGTTATTAGATGTCTCAACTAAACCATATACTAGTGTTTGAAAAGTAACATTCTTTTTTGAAAAGTAGAATGTAGTTATGTCACATAAACGTCGAAATCTATTATCCACGTTTCTTTTGTATTGAATATATATATCTCAGTGACATCATTCGGTGTGTCACTAAGGGGACTGGGGGTGGTGCATGTGTTTGTGCGTGATGGAATCTTCCACGCGTGATGAACTGAGAAAGTCCACCGCCACCATACAACTTCAACACGTGATTTCTTCAACGCGTGATGGTGTTTATATTGTGAGGGTAATTGTTGGTTTGGGGGGAAATTGTTGGGTGTGGTGGTGAGTGATGAAATAATGGTTGATGACATGACGAAACTTGATTAGGTGTTGTGAGTGATGAGTGATGACCACCCCCACCCCCTAAGGGGAGAAGGGGTGGTTCACTAGTGATAGATTCTATCACTCCCATTGTCCAATAAAATCATGCCATGTCACCAACCAAATTTCTATCACTAGTGATAGAAATGTAGGTGGGTGGTATCACTAGTGATAGTTGTGTTTGATTTATAAAAACAATAAATATATAAATATTTCAACGATATTTGTTCACAGATTCCAAAAATATCTAGCTTTCAAGAATAAATCCAAAACTCTGCATGAGATTCCATTGGTCAGAGCTGTAAAGGTTTTTAAAGTTCCACGCGTGATTATTTCAACGAGTTATTTTTTCACGCGTTAAACTATAGGCGGCGGCGGTGTTCCGTTTTCGTTTCACGCGTGATGGGGGTAGTATAACGGACCACCCCGTGTGCCCTAATAGAATGAAAAGTATATAAGAGAATAAAGTTGAAAGTAAAAAAAATGTTGAGATTAAATTGCGAAAGATGAAAAGCTTTGGGTTGAAAGTAAAAAAATAAAATTAAAGGGGTTAAATTGCAAAAGATGAAAACTTTTGTATTAGAAGTAAAAAATCAAATTAATCAAAGGGGTTAAAATACCAAAGTTTGAAACTTTAGACTTAAATTGTCCAAGATTCAAACTTTAGAGTTAAAAAGGAAATCAATTTCAGATTATGAAAACAAAAGAGATAAATAGATTTAGTTAAATTGATGTTTAAGATTATTATTATTATTATTTAATAAAAGAGATAAATACAAAAATAAGGGTGAGAAATTACCAAAGAATGACACGTGTCCAAAAAGGATTTTTGTTTATCTATAATACTATATTAAGAGAACTGGGTTTTCTACCATTTTCGTAATTTTGCCATAGGTACAAATCTTGAAACACCATATACAAATGAAGCAAACTATTTTAGAGGGGGGAAACTTGGACATTGTCTAAAGTTTTAAGACAATTTAGGGGTATAATTGGAATTTGGATTACCTAAGCTTTTAAAGCTTGCTTCTTCATTCATCCTCCATCCATCATTGATATTGAATGTGGAAATTGAATGCTTTAATTGCTATCAGTTACCCCAATGAACTCAATCGTTCCTCCTTCAATAAGATTATAAAAAATGGTCCTTGAAAATGGAACACAACAGCCTCTGAATTAGGACACTCGGCATCCAAGTTAGCATTCTTTGGTACTTTAGATGATGCTTGTAAATCAGAATGCAAAGAACCAAACACAAGCTTGTTGCGTCGATCTTGCTCCTGCTGTTGCTGATGATGATGTTGGTTGCTGTGAATAAGCCCGGGCTTTGAAAGAGAATCAAGCACGCGATTTGTTATTGATGACCCTGAACGAAATTAGGGTTAGGGTTTTGGGGAAACCCTAACCCCTGATTGAAGTAATTGTGAGGTGGGAAAAGAGCAGGGCGGGAGTGCGAGAATGGGGTGGCGGGAAGGGTATGGAGGGTCCAACGGCGGCGACGGCTGGATCTTGGGGGAGTCCCGCGATATTTAGTTGAAACCGGTCAAACTCAACTGTAGCATACTAAAGTTTTCAACTCAAAACATTTACTCGTTATATTCTTCATATCCTTCCATTTCTAATTTTCATAATCTGTCACACTCCATTAAACCCTAACTCTCAAATCACTCTCACTGTTTCAAAAAAATTACTCTCACCGTCTTATTCTTCTACATCTCTGGCGAAATTCTCACAAACAAACGTTGCAATGAAGTCGTCTCACCGGCCACCTGCACTGGTGAGTTAGCTGAATTTGATGTTTGCGTTTGGATAATGTTGGTTTAGGCGTAAACTATTGTTTATACGTTGTGTAATCTGGTTATTACCTCGATCGTTTGTGTGTGTGTGTGAGAGAGAGACTATGTGTGTGAACTGTTAAGAGTTGAAGTTGAAACGACGTCGTATTGATTTCAGAAAATATGATTTCTTCTTCAGCTATTTTTTCCTTTTGAATGCTTTCGTTTTGATTTGGCCAGTAATTGATTAGTTAAACTATATAAGTTAACTATGTACATATCAGTAGCCTGTCTTTTTCTATCATCTCATCACTTGTATTATAGGCTCTCAAGCTGAGTGATGATCTTCATCTCAATGAAATAGACCGTGTGAGACTGCTTGTTTCTGCTAAATAAGAGGTAGGACTTTCTCTTAAAATATTTATTCAGTGTTGTTTGAATTGTATACTCATATCTGATTTGTATAACTGCATCAAATCCATTTAGTGAGGATTATAAGGGTGTGGGCCATTGGATGGTATGCAAAGAGAAGATATTTAATAGCGACACGTTATACACTATTACGGGTATTCCAACGATTATTTTCTTTTTCTTATTGACGTATTATTAATGTTGTTATTTGCACATTGTAGGCGATTGTGCTTGATCTGGGGCTTGAGACTGATCTTCAAGCTGGCCTTTTAAAATATGTTGAAGATCGAATCAATACTGGGCTTCTCCAAAGGGTAATTTCTCTTTTAAAGGTATTGTTTTTGTCATCTTTTGTTGTTTTTATCTTTCCTTGAACTTATATTTTATTTTTAATTTGTTACAGGTTGTTGAAGTTGTTAGCGGAGAACTTATTATAAAATGCAACTTGCAAGGAAATCATTGAAAAAGGTGTAAAAATTTAAGATGATGATTTTGCAAATGATGCAGACCCAAGAATCTTTCGATTCTTGCTTGCTAGCAGGGTATCAACTTCTTTTCACATAAATAGGTTGGGTAATGGGTCAAACGGGTAATTTATGGTGTGAATTGATACGGGAATGGTTGACCCGAAACACTTTCTTATCCCAACATTTTAACCTTTTCTGTAGATGATTAGCTTAAAATACAATTATAAAATGTATTTAACTTCTATAAACATCTAATTTTTAAATTAAATAGTTTAAGGTGCATGTTGGGAAACTTTTAACCCGTTTCCCTTTTAATCTACCTCTTTTTTAGTTACAAGTTTGATAAAATCCAGCCTGAAATCACCCATTCGTAAGTATTGAATCGAATTGCTATTTGAGTTATACGGCCGTTTTCCTCATGATTTATGTTTGTCAAGTCAATAGCTACATGATGACCTTTTGTCAATGTTGGTTGCTGGACATGAAACCACAGGTTCAGTGTTGACTTAGACTCCATATCTTTTTAGTAAGGTACCCTTTAGCAATCCATCAAACTTGTGATTCAATATTATGTCTTATTTTGTTCGTTTAAAAAAATCTACTTTAAACTAAAGGAGTAGAGCCTAGATATGCCTAGATGGGGCAGGGCGGGACGGGTTATTGGACAAAACGGGTTTGGGTGGAAATGGGTCACTTTGAAAGGGGGCGTGTTACTGGACAAGATGCGTTATGTTAAGATCTTGTTTTTAACATGATCATGTATGCATGTATTTTTTTAAGAACACTTACAGGAAAGTAATTCTAATCATATTCTACTTGGCGTTGGGTTGCATTGATTTATCCGTAATCCTAATTCTGGAACACTTTAAAAAAAATTTGTAGCAGTTAGCAAGTATAATGGTTATTTTGTTTTGAAAATTTCTTGTCTGAAACATGAATATGATGGTGGTGATTGTATAAACAGGAGCCAACTTGACAAGCAAGGAAAAAAGCATAACAGATGACGCCTGGCGTTGCATTCCAAAATGAAACAACTAGCAAGTGCATCGTAAAGACATAAATGTATCTTGTAATGCTTTGTAGTTCCCTAATCGGTTTTCATGGGATTTTAGTGACTAGATGTAACTGGTGTACTCTTCATGAATGTACTCCGTGGGTATGTTTTTGCTAAAATTTATTTTGGATGTTGGTGTTTTGGTCCATTTTGATGATTGTCCAATCAACTCGGTTCATAATAGACATCATTGAATTTTATATCATTCGGAACACCCGCTGCAACGCGCGGGCATTCCCACTATTAGTATAGAAAGATTCTTCAACCATGATACAAGTCAAGACGTGTATACATTTTATGTGCGTTAATTCTTTTTAGATATTATTGTTTTAAAAGTGAGAGAGGTTATGGTACAAGAGGAAAAAGTACACGAAGCGTAAGAGAGAATTTTGGTATTTGATTTATAAGATCAATATTTGAGATTAAGTGGTCCCCAAATATAGAACAGTTTAATACCCGTCCGGTGGACGGGTTACGCTAACAACGTAATAAACAAAGATATGAAGACGGATTGGGTGTTTTGGGGGTCAGAGAATAAAATGAAGGTATACTACAAAATCCAAACCTATTCGACGATTTCCAAAGGTTAGAGTGCTGCGACCCTATCCCAACACCAATTACGCAAAATCAAACTCCCAAAATGGGGTTTTTTGAAGTCACAACAATATTACACAAGGAAGATAATGATCTCCCTTTTCTGGTATGATTCTAAACTTGATTTCAAACTCTTCAGATTTAAATTGCAGCTAAAAACATAGCAAAGCAAGGTTAGCAATTCTAATGAATCTAATTGCACCAAATCTTTAAATAATTATAAGACATTGGCTACTAAAACTTAAGAGCATAAACAGGCACATGAAACAACCATGTCAAGCAACACAAAAATCATGATTCTAAAACTCAGAATAATCAAAATCATGTACATCACCTTTGAACACATTTCACATAATGTATTAGAGGAAGAAAAGAGCAAAGAAAAAAACATTTTATAATTTTCAAAAAAGAAAACACAAGAGATAGAAGTTATGAACATCATATACTCAATGTTTGAAGCTATCAATCTGGAATGTTGTAAAATCACAGGTCAATGTGATGATAATCAACTATTCTTTGCCAAAAAGTGGACTCAAAATACACATATCATACACAAGCAACTTAACATGGAAATGTGTATAGGGAATGAACAAAAAACGGATGACCTTCTTGACAACCAGGGGAACAAATCATAATTGAATTCAAGATCACCGCTAGTGAACACCCTAATTGTGCCAACAACATCACCATTGCAGTAGCTAGTCATACCGGTAGCTAGTGCACTTGCACATGACCATTGGCACCAAGCTTAAACCCACACAACTCTCTAACCTCTCCCTTTGCTAAACAACATTGAGCTTTCCTTCATCGCACCATTTTTTATCTCCCTCTGATATCATACAGAAAAGTAACCACAATATTTTTAGCAATGATAACATGATGGAAGAAATCAGCGAGAGTTGAGATCATAAGCTAAGCATTTGGTTTAGAGGCATTAGCAACAACATCCTGTTTCAGCCCGTGATCTTCAACCCGTTTCTTTGATTTGTATAGACGCTTTATAGGTCGACATTTCCTTTATTAATTAATTTGAAAAGCATAAATCAGTCACCGAATCAAATAGATCAAAGATTGTGACATCTGCCTTAGCTGGTGAAAAGCCTAAAAAAATTTATAACAAAATTGAAGTGAGTCATACTGTGAGTGTTGTCCTTTTACATATTGAAGATATGTTGCAGCAGTTCGGGAAGCATGGCCCACACCAGGCCTAGAAGAATTTATGTATTCTACCTGAGCTTTGATCTTCGATGTGATGATTTCTGGAATCGTTGGTCTAAATCTTTAGATGTACATGAAATATATAACAAAATTCAATATCTTTAGCTCTACATTGAACTTTACTAAACAAAAAAAAACATCTTAATGATCAAGCAGACAAAAGAGCCAGCACCGATGCTGTTAGTGGAAGGGTACCTGCATGCCAACATATTTTATGAAATTTAGCTGAAAAAATAGAATTAATATAAAAGATTACTTTTACAACCAATTTAGGCACTTTAATAAAAGTTTGTATGATTTAGCTAAACAAAATCTAGATGCGGATAACTATTAGTTGTACATATACTGTATTTTAGGAAGTGCTCAATTATCTCCATAATGTTACGGAGTTTGTTAAGAATGTATCTCTATATATGTAACCTTTGTGAATGCAATACAATCATGACAAAATTCCAAATACCATAGATTCGTTTATAGTATTAGAGCCTGCTCATAACCCTAAAACTTTTTCTTGCCTCCACCAAATATTTTTCCTTCCTCTTGTCTGCCGACAATGACAAACAAAGAAAATACATCTTCTTCATCGATTTCGACCGTACCAAAACACCTTCACCCCGTATACTCTGTCACAAATATACAAAACAAGATTCGTACACTCGACGGCGAGAAAGTCTCTTATTCCGCCTGGGTAAAACTATTTCGCCTTCACGCAAAGGGCTGTGAGGTTCTCAAACACATCGATGGAACCGGGTGTCACACCCCAACCGATGGCGGAATCATCGCTGAGCGAAACAGATTGTCCAAGAGAAATCCATAACAACTAAATTACCAGATAATTAACATTATGTCCCATACCATAACTTATCAAGTAAAACGATTATTACAGACATAAGTATCTCATGGCAATTCATTGTTTCGACAACTCAAATATAAATTGTTTATTTCTAGACTCTCCTAAGCTCGATTCCATGATAGCAAGCAAAGCACAGCATCCTAAACACCTGTTACATACGTTAAAATAGGGGTCAATACACATAGTGTAAAGGTGAGCATACAAGTTTAATAGTATAATAGATCGCGAAATCGTTTATGCATAACCAGCATGTAACATGTAGCAAAGTGAAGCATGTAGGTTATCGACAATGAAATATGTACAGACGTGACTGCGAGTTGTAGAATGCGGAACACATATCACCACTGTAATACGTGAAGAAAAGCCCTTAACAACCCCTGTCCACGACAGGTGCTGAGTCCAAACTATAGTACTATCGTTGCTAAGGTGTCAGGCAACAATCACTGTGTAAACATAACATACAAGCTTCATCGAATAACACGTGTAACATGCAATAACGGCCAGTGTATAAAAGTGTTTGCATTTTGTGTCGATTGTGATTTGAAATAGATAACGTATGTAACACCCAAAAGTGTGTAAAGCAAAAAGGGTTCGAGTATACTCATAGATAGCGTTTAATAAATAAACACCATCTTGGATTGAAGGGAGCGCTGGAAAGTTAGCCTGATTACAGAATGATAGCATAAGCGATGAACGACACGTTAAACGGTGATGAGTGACTGGGTGACGAATGGTCATCCGATCGGATGACAATCTGAACGGATGGTCATTTGATCGGATGACAATCCGGTCGGATGGTCATCCAGTCGAATGGCCATTCGGTCGGATTGACATTCGTTTGGGATGGATGTGTTTGTGTATGATGGCTTTGAAGTTTTCGTTGTAGCATTTTAAAAACAGAGAAGTATCTCTACCTTTCAGGTCGTTGATCGAATGGTCGTCCGATCGGATGGCCGTTCGGTCGGATGGTGATCCGTTCCAGCGAGATATCTTTTGAGAACAAGTTCACAGCAGGATTGGTCATTCGATTGGATGGTCATCCGATCGGATGGCAATCCGTTAGAAACTGATGATCTTTGAAAATTATGAAAATGTTAAGTGTTGAAGACCATATGTCATCCGATCGGATTGTCGTTCGATCGGATGGCAATCCGATCGGACGACAGTCCGTTCAGTGACTTGCTCGTTTTGAAATTTGTAAAGTTTGAAAGTTTGCGGTTTGACCGATATGGTATGACAACGTGTTAAACAACGGGAACCCAAAAAGTTCAAGTCACCCGATCGAAGTGGGAATCACCCCAGTCCGATCAGTTAACGGTCCTTGACGGTTGTTCATGTTCAACCCGGAATCGGTTGTCTCTTTGATAGGAATCAGATCTCAGACCGACACTTCACTAGAAATGAGTAGAAGGCCTGAACGAGCTCCGATTCTATCGGTTTTGAGTGTGTGAGTGTAAAAGAGTTGAAAGAAAGTTATGAAACCATCTTTCAATCCTTCTAATCTTGAAAATGTTTAGATTTTATGCGAATTTAGTGTTTAAACATGTTGAAATCTCTTAGATCTGCGTTGCTCCTGGTGGAATGAGGTCAAATCTTGAAGTTCATAAAAACCCCATGATGACATCATCCTAGAACACCTCAAATCACCCGATTTCATGGTGAAAAGTGAAGATTCAAAGGTGAAAATAATGAAGAAGTGTGTGTAGATGATAGATGTACAAGATTTGAGTTGAAAATTTACAAGAATCGCGAGAAATCGAGAGAAAATGGCCTGAGAAGTCGAAGAGTCGCACCAGAGCTGTCACATCACTGTTTTTTTTTTGGGTAAAAGGGTATACCCCGGTGATTGTATTACTATCCAAAAATAACAAGTAGAATGACTGGGTGCCAAACTAGTTCAATAGTGTGACATGCCACACTAAAGTAAAACAAGCAACAAAAGCAAAACTACAAACCGAACAAAACACCTAAACACTATACATTAAAATCAACTAAACATGCAAGATGTTTAGGTGGTACCCGCTTCATCCAACGATGAAATCTTCCAAATCTTCAATAGTCTTGTAACCCGCTCGTTATTCTTGAACTTAAAAGAGTGTAGCTTCAAACGAACTGTCTCTATAATCTGTTCTTCTAACATCTCCGGCAGCCTTAATTGGTTAATGAAAAATCTCTCATTCCTTTCCTGCCACACATAATAAGCAATAGCGGCAACCACTAACTTTCGAATCACCCAAATCGCCAATTTAGAGTTTGCATTCGGAGTTAACCATGCTAGCACATCATCCCATTTCCATCAATCTGAGACATGTCAACTTTTGCATGTAGAGAACACCAAATTTTGCTGGAGTATGGACACTCGAAGAAAAGGTGTTCATGCGATTCCAGCCCCCTGTTACATAAGAGACATGACATTAAATTCATGTTACCAGCTGCATTATTCCACATTTGAATCCGATCCTGCGTAGCAAGC
>JARYGA010011683.1:0-29557 GCA_030545235.1 Helianthus tuberosus | reverse complement strand
CGTAATACCCGGACCTGTGTTTTCGTAATACCCCACCTGTTGTGTACAACAACTTTTTTTGAACGTTTAGAGCTTGTGTGAGACATTTTTTTGGTAGATTTTAAGGCATACAATATGTATAAATAAATGGTTCTATTACATTTCTATGTTTTATGCCCAAAAAACGAATCGAAAAACCCGATCTATACCCGAACCTGAACCATACCCGACCAATACCTGAACCATACCCGACCAATACCTAAACCCTATCCGGGCTCGGAAATAGGGTATTATAATACCCGGATATTGAAAACCTAAACCCAGATACACAGTGTATATATTTTCTGGCCAATACTCGGACCCAAACCTGACCCGGGTATGGCCAATACTCGAAAAGTCAAAACCCGGTCATACCCATACCCGGGTACATTAGTAGTAGAAATGAATCAGGAAGTCTTGCCTCGACCATGACAATTTTTCTTTTCATTTTGGATTTAAAATTGATTTACAAAATATCCCGAATGGATGTTTATAACCAATCAAGTATTAACTGTCCCCTTGATACTATTAAAGATCTTATCGAAAACTTACAGCAACTTGCCAAACAAAGGCTAAAAGAAAAACGAATACGGGTAGCCATGATGAAATTTTGATTCTAATGAATCTTTTGACTATAGGTGAAATAAAATGGATACTAACTCAAACAAAATTGATAAACCAGTCCTAGACAGACTTTGGATAGCCGATTAGACAATTAACAATTTAACTTCTTGGCCCTACATAGAAGGGTGGAGATATGATAGGAAGTTTATTTCGCTAAGAAGCATAGGAAGCAATCATGATCGTCCAATTGCACAATCTACGGTCTAGATTAAAATCAAATTAAAAACTGTCATTTAAACACGCTCTCCGGGCTTTCAAGGGTATTATCGTCAAATTCCAAAATAACCGCCGTTGAATATACACAGAAACGCTTCGAAAAAAAGTTCATTACGTTTTACACTTCCATTGAACGATCACAAACATACAGAAATTTGAGAAAATCATACTCCATTGAAGTTCATGGCGTCGTCGAGAGATAATTTGAAGGTTTACCTTCGAGTTACTGAAAAGAAATCCGTCTCTCAAAACCCTAAATCATCAAAGAAGCCAAAAACATCATCAGTTGAAGAAAACATAGATCAATAAGTAAATATTAGCTGAAAATCAACAATGAAACAACAAAGTAGTAGAAAACGCAAAGAGATTTCAGACAATGGAAATTTTATGTATTTTTGCTTTTTAACTGAATTCAAGTTACGTTTTATGAAGTGCAATAGACCTAATATATCATATCCCTTCTCAAAAATTGTTAATGAGTGATATCTTATCCCTATCTTATCATTGAATTGTTTAATTAGGTTTGTTATTAGAGACTGCATTGCGTTTTATGTTAAAACTATGACCTAGGGTGCTAATGCTTTTTATGGGATTTATATATTGTGAACTAATGCGTTTTATCTTAATAAATTTGCAGAAACAAAGAGATTATTATTATGATAATTGTAATCGAATTTTAAAACATTGCGTTTTATCTTATCTTTGAATTTGCTGAGATACATGTGTTGTTAACTATTGCGTTTTTTCATAATACTGTATCAAATGCTTTTTTTTCTTGACTAATGCGTTTTATATTAAAATATCATAAAAAACAAAATGAGATTATGTAATGTTAATTTGCTGTGTTAAATTTAATATGATGTAAAGTATTGTGTTTTATCTTAAAACTGTGAATTACTGCTTTTTATCTTTATAGTGTTAGCTAATGCATTTTTTTTTGTTAATTGACATTGTTTCATTATTCTGTTTAAAGTTAAAAAACAAGAGGAAAAACAAAAAAAGGAGAAGAAAGAAAGTGGTGATAGAATCTTCAGAAGATACAGATTCTGTTTCAAAGGATGAAAATACTAGTCGAGCTATAGTTCTGCATACTTCTGAACAACAACAAGTAAATTCAGGTAACATAAAACGCATTAAACAAATTTCATGAAAAAAATATACGTTTCTAAAACACTTCAATGTATCAGATGATGATTTTGTTGATCCACCACCAAGAGTGAAACAGACAAAATATCAAAAGAAGGAAAAGGCAGAATCAAAACCAAAGAGATCATTGAGGAAAGATAAAACAGAAGAACAACCAGAACAACAACCATTGTATGATTACGACGGAAAAAAATCAATATAAGATGTGCAGTCAATAATCTAAAAGATTATATTGAAAATTTTTCAAAAGAGCAAAGGAAAGTTGTTAGAGAAATAGGGTTTGAGAGCATACTATCATTCAAGCTGCATTCAGTTCCACGCAAATTCGGATATTAGCTGGTAAAAAACTTTGATGCTGAAAATGATGAGATAAATACTGGAGATGAAAAGATTAAGATCACAGCTGAATTGATCCAAAAGGTATTTCAAATACCAAATGGAAAAACAGAGATTGAGGAAAAATTGAGACCAAAAGAAACTGATCTTATAATTAAATTATGGTGCGGTCAATTCAGCAAAGATATTTTGAAGAGAATGTATGCTGCCAACTTGATTAAATATTTTAAATCAAAAAATGAGCTTGGAAGACTGTTCAAACTAAACTTCTTGGTTATATTTTTTACGGTCATGGCAGAGGCAATGCAAAGTAGTAACGTTAATCAAAGATTCTTGCCATCGATGAAAAGTGACAAAAAAACCCAGGATTTTAATTGGTGTGAATATATTCTGAATGTTCTAAGGCGTACAAGAAGACAATGGCCTGGAAATGACAAGCTCTTCAATGGACCTATTGCATTGTTAGCGGTATGAAATCTGATCTTTCATTATTGCTACATATTTGCTGAACGCTTGTTTAGGCTGCTTGTTTATATTCTTAGTTTAAAATATGTTTGATTAAAACGCAATGTATATAAAGTTACAAAACGCAATGACTTGTTTATATTATTTGTTTGTTTGTTTAAAACGCAACGTTTATAAAGGTACAAAACGCAATAACTTGTTTATATATTTTTTTTCAAACTATGCTTTATTAAAACTCAATGTTTGTGTAAAACGCAATTTATTTAAAGTTACAAAAATTTAGTTGTGTAAGTTGTTTACAATGATTTATATTATAAAACGCAACAAAATTAGTATTGAGTTTTTTTTTAAAATGCAATGATTCATACAGATTCTATATGCTTACAAAAAACAAGGATTTGACGATGCTGAAAACACTGAAGAGTTCTCTCTAGATAAAATTGACTCTGCAACATTACAAGAATTTGAAGATGAATTGGAAATTGATGCGCAAAATGAGGGGAGAGGTCTTGTAATGGATAAAAAGAAAAAAGAGAAAAATGTCAGAAAGAATAAACAAAAAAAGAAAGATGAGGATGATGAATTTTATGTTTATCCATCTGAATCCGAGAATGAAAACGAAGAAATTTTTCAAGATGAATCTAAAGAAAAAGATGAAGACGATGCTGAAGAACAACCAAACATCAATATCAACTCAGAAGAGATAGAAGATGGAAACACCTTACTTAAAGCTGCAACAGACTGAATTGAACAAGAGGATCAAGAGGATGTTCAAAACAGCCAACTTAAAACCAATGAAACTGAGAAAACACAAACAGAAAGTGGAGGATCATGGGGGCAATTCTTCATAAAACCATCAAAAGGAAATAAAGATAAATTGTGGGTAGACAGTAAATGCCGATTGCGTAATTTCATGCCATCACAAATTCAAAGTGAAGGTCTTTCTGACATTCATTCAACAAAAAGTGGCGATGAAAATATGAAGAACATTGAAGGTAAAAAATCAAATGAAGAATATGTTGTGTCTGCCTTGGATTATCATTTTGAAGGATTTGAAGAAGTTTTCGAAAGCATCCAATCATGCATAGATGAGATCATTGAAGAATATCCAAACAGTGAAGTTGTTCATAACAAAGTAAACGAATGGGTGTCATTGATTGAAAAATTCAACGATCAAGCTAAAAAACACAAGAAAGTTAATGTTGATTCAACTATGATCGAAACACCATCAAGATTTCTAAATTTGAGCCAAAATGAAGACACCGAAAATCAAATCATTTCAACTCCATTGATTGTAAAACGCAATGATGATGCTACAAAACGCAATGAAGATAACACAGCTGTAGTCCAGCCCTCCAATCCAGAAAAAATCATTGAGAATGAACCTACATCGAGTTTGCAAACACACATTGAAAACCCTTCATTGGTACAATCATCATTTAGCGAAGAAACTCCATCATTAATGTTGGAGATAATAAAAAAGACAGATGAAGAAGAAAAAAAATCAAAATGATGAGGTACCATCCTTTGATTTGAAAATTTCTCAGTTGTCTTCAAATGTGGATGAAAATGAAGTGGAAGTTGATACTACTCGCCACGCTGCACAAACCGAAATTCAAACGGAATCTGAAAATAAAACAATCGAAAAAGAAGTTCAAATTACAGGAATAGAAACAATGTTTGAAAGAATTGAAGAACAGAAAACTGAAAAGGAAATCAGTGATCTAATTCAAAACACATCATTCCTCAACCCACAAGAAGATCCGTATAAAACACCTGCAAAATCAGTTCAGCAAGAACAACCAACAAGTGATATAACCAAAACAGAACAAATAATCACAAAGATGGTACGACCAGATCGAGAGAAAAATGTACCAGAAGTATTTTGTTCACCATACTATCAAAGAAAAGTAGCAATGAAGGAAGCAAGAACGGCACACAAAAACAACATATCGGGATATGCTTTCCATGCAGAAGGAGAAATAACGTAAAAAATCATTTATATACACTAACACAAAACAAAAATCAAAATATAATAATTTAATTATTTTATTTTTGCAGGGACACTCTCTTTGAAATTAGAGATAATGTTTTTCTGTCGAGATATGGGGCAGAAACAATGAGGTCAGGATTGGAAATCACCGGAGAAGTAATCAATTGTTGGGCATATATTTTGAATGAAGAAGAAAAAAGAAGATCAAAAGACAACAAAACTCCAAGATTTTTCTGTACTATTCGAATGCTGGTAAGATCTATAAAACGCAATTTGTCTGTTTTATAGAAATAATATATGTTTAATGAAGTTTTTTGAAGTTTGATTGAATAAAATTATATAAAAAGCAATTGCCAGTTTTATTTCTTTCATAAAACGCAATGTATACTTTGTTTGAATGAAGTTTTATAAAACGCAACTGTATGTTTTATTACCTTCATAAAACGCAATAATATGTTAATTTGTTTAATGTTATGCAGGCTTTAACATCGAGTGATAAGGAAGAAACTGAAAAGGAAGAAAAAATGATAGAAGCGTTCACAAAGAACATTGAAAAAATTCTTCAAGGTGCAAAGCTAAAAGGCATAAAAGATTTTAAAATTATCCTTGTCCCGATTCTCCATTCAGAGCATTTCTTTGTGATCTCATTCAATCTTGAAGAGAAACAAATATTCATCATTGACAACAGTGCGAAAGCGGTCACAAATAAAGAAAAATATGCTGATGTGCCTGAAAATATAGTAAGTTTTCCGACTTATGCTTTTAAAATACAAATATAAACCACCTAATCTTTTTGTTTTTTTTTCTGTAGAGGAATGCTTTGGCAGGTTACCTTAAATCTGTTGGATATGAAAATGCAGATGATATAAAGGGCATAACCCCTGTTAGAATGGAGGTGAAATGGAGGACAAAAGATAACGGCATTGACTGTGGTATATTCTGTATGCGTCATATGGAATGTTATAATGGCGAAGAAGTCGAAAAATGGGATTGTGGGTTTAATGAGGAATATGAAGAACCTGCAATTATCAAGAAGGGTAAAAACAAAAAAACAAGTGAACAAGCAGACCGCACAACTCGATGATTTAAGAAGAAAGTTCATCGCAAAGATATTATTGCATGAAATCAACGAACGCAAAGATTATGTTATTGAGGACTCAAAGAAGTTTCGGAACCTCAGTGCGAAACTTAAAAAACAATCTTATGACACTAGTTTAGAAAGGATTAAAGAAAAGCTTGCTCTTGCTGGTTTACTTTGATTTAGAAATGCTACTTATTATAAAACGCAATGTTTTTTTCTTTTAGCATAATATTAATATAACGCAATATTTTCTTGATCTTGCTGGTTTACTTTGATTTAGAAATGCTACTTATTATAAAACGCAATGTTTTTTCTTTTAGCATAATTTTCATATAACGCAATATTTTGTTGATATATTTGCTTTAAAACATATACTTAGAGTTACAAATGCTACTTTTTGTTTGTTATTTTAAAACGCAATATGTATCCTTTATTTTAAACATATTATTTAAAATTTGTACAATTTATCAATAAAAATTTTAAATAATATGTTTAAAAGAAATGATACATATATAGTGAAATGCTATTATGATAAAACGCAACATTTTAATAGTATGCTATAACTTAACATTGTTTATTTAGTTGTTGTTTGACATAAGTTATTTATTCTAAAACGCATTACAAAGTGTCTCCTAATTATTCATTTTGGAGCAACCTGTATAAAAAGCAATAAAATTATTAAACATAAAACGCAATAATTTAAAACGTAATATCATGAAAATGATAAACATAATGTATTAATGGTAAAACGCAATTGTTTTGTTATATTAAAAAGCAATTCTATTGATAAAAATGTTTGGGGATCTTATTGTATAATACATAAAACGCAATAATAAACCTATATAAAAATTGCAGTTTATCATATCATAAAATGCAGTATAATACCTTTGTCTTCAATTTCCAAACATATAACGCAATATATCTTTATAACGCAATAAAAGTTTTTTTACTATTTTTATAACGCAAAAAAATAAAGGCTTAATGACAACAAGGACAATCATAAAACTAATATATTATACTCTTTCTAAATCGCAATGTTATAAAATAAAATAATAATAAATGAGGAATTGATAAAACAAAGAAAAAACTGATAGCTTAATGACAAAGAAATTGATTAGACAAAAAGCCTTAAAAAGCCTTTTGGATTCCTGATAAAATACTGTATGATTGAATAATCAAATCAAAGAAAAAACTAAAATATAATCATTTTTATTATTAACACACTTGATACCAATCCCTCTACTATCCATTATATAAGAACAAAAACCCTAAATTATTTTCACATTCCTCATACACCAATACCCAACAACAAACACACACAAAAACCCTAAATGGCTAATCAACAACTATCAGTTTGGTGGGTTAAAAGAGAGAATTCCGTTCTTCAATTTCTTGATGGAAAAAAAAATAAGATACCATTCCGTTGCTTCTGTTCTTCAAAACTGCAATGAGAATGTGTTGAGAAGGATGAATGAAATAGGTATACCACCTGCTTGTTACACAAATCCGACAGCCGTACTATTCAGAATTCTACACAAAAGAATTGGAAATCCGAATCAAACTGCAACTGAAGAAGCCCAAGTTACATCTTGGGAGTTCATTGAGGAAACTTTCAAAGTTTTAGTTACTTGGGACGATGGTGATATGGAGATATATGACCCAAAGGACATATCTTCCAGTGAGGATATAAAATTTTTGAAGCAATTATCTGAAATACCAATCATCAACAACTCTGCTAGCAAATTTGCAGAGAAGCTTCAAAAGGCAGTAGTCTCACAGGTTGAACTTTGGACTGAATCTGAAAGTGATGAGGAAATCCCTAATGGAAGCTTAGGGTTCTCATCTGAAGAAGAAACAAACTTTGACCCATGATGCTGATCTTGCTAGTAATTTTTATTTAATTTTGTGGTTTGTAAACATCATCTTTGTTTTTAACTATCATCATCTATATAACGCAATGTTAATGATATCCACTTGCATTTCATGTTTAATTTGATCTGTGTTATAATAAAACACAATAATAAAAAAATTCCATTTACAGTATATTGTTCTATGTATAAAACGCAATAACAATATACTGTTGTTATCATAAAACACAATTAACCAAAAAAAGCTGATATTTATGGAGGATATCACAAAACGCAATAACAAAAAGAGCTGAAACCTATAAATCATAAAACGCAATGAATTTTTTTTCTTTCTTATTAATATCAGAATTTGTATACATACTTACATTGTATTGCGAGAACCTATAGCATTAGAAGAAACCTTATCTTTACATGTGCGACTGTTATGTCCTTTTCCACCACATACACGGCACGATTTCTGGATCTTTGATGATTTCTGAATTGCAATCTCACGATTAGACTTGATCCTTTTTTGTACACCGCATCCTTTGGTCCTTATTTTGATCGGGACACGAATCATAGAATCTGACTTTTCTAAGTTCCCTCCAATATCAGCAAATCTTTCTTTGCGACTAGGAGGCGGCGCAGCAACCATAACCTCATCCGCTTTATCAATATAACTTTTAATATGATCTCTGTAACGACACAGCTCATCTAAATCCCCAACCAACCTATTAACCACAGACTCATTTGCAACAACGATTTCTCTAAAAACTTTATCAATTTCACTATTCCTACCAATTTCATCAAACCGAATATTGCAATGATTTGATCCATTTGAAACAACATCTCTCATCCATCTTCTAAGAACATATCTTCTAGGAAACTCAGTTATATCATCATACCGTAGAACATAAAATATATGGCGACACAATATACCAAATTGTTCAAACCGTTTGCAAGTACAACTTATACTTAAACCATCTTCTTGTTTGCTGTATTGAACCTGTAAGTAAAATTAAAAAGCTATATAAAATTAGTGAAATGTAATATAAAACGCAATGAATAATAAATATAATATAGAAATTAAGTATATGAACATATAATGATAAAACGCAATAGATGTTTAAAACAATATAAATTTAAAAAATTACCTTGAATAAAGATGTGCATGGCTGTTTGAAATCCTTTATTTCATAATATTGAACATCACCCACAGTATCATGAGACTTTGACATACACTTTGTAATGGCAGCATCAATTTCAATCTGAATATCTTTAAAAATTGTTTTGGTATATATTTCTGATGCTTGTTTCTCCAATACAAAGTCACTCCAGGTCTTAGACTGAATATACCTTGTATCATGATCATTCCTCCTATGCTCATGCCTTTGAAAATCCATTGTAGTCTCAAAATGAGTGAAAAATTCAACAAGTGTACATCTTGGCTTGCAAATCTGACCAAAGAAGTAATTCTCGCTTTCACATCTAGACGTAGTACGCATAAGACCAGCCAAATTCTCTCCATGGTAATAAGCGGGAATCCAATCAAATCGAAGATCGTACATATCTTTTAACCACTCATGATTTTCCAATCCAAAAGTAGACATTATTGAATGCCACTCAGTTTCAAAATCTTCTCGAATAATAGTATCATTCCAAACAACATGAGTCATTCTTGTATTAAAATCAATGTTTGATGACAAAACAGGACCAACCTGTATAAAAAGTAATAAAATTATTAAACATAAAACGCAATATAATGAAAATGATAAACATAATGCATTAATGGTAAAACGCAATTGTTTTGTTATATTAAAAAGCAATTCTATTGATAAAAATGTTTGGGGATCTTATTGTATAATACATAAAACGCAATAATAAACCTATATAAAAATTACAGTTTATTATATCATAAAACGCAGTATAATACCTTTGTCTTCAATTTCTCTCATATATGTCACATACATAACCTATGCCTACTTCTTGAAAGTACATCCTTAATAGCTCTCTTCATTGCAGCATCTTGATCAGTAACAATAACTTTAGGCTCATTTCCAAAAGCATTAACAAAGCACCTTAAAAGCCATCTATAAGAATCTGCAGTCTCAGAACCAAGTAATGCACCACCAAATGTGACATTCCTAAAATGATTATCAATCCCAGTAAATGGTATAAAAACCAAATCATATCTACATAAAACAAATTAATAAAGCATTAGAAAAAATAGAACAGGAATATATAACGCAATAGAATATATAACGCAATAAATGAAAAAAAACTTACTTGTTTGATTTATAAGTAGCATCAAAACCAACTATGTCACCAAACACTGTATAATTTGTTTTTGATTGCTCATCAACCCAGAAAAGTCCTTTCAATCTTCTATCTTCACCAATAACATAATCACATGTGAAACCAGGAGAACATTCTTTCTTTCTAATAAGACGCCTAACTACCATTTCTGCATCATACTCTCCTATGTAAAGATTCAAATCCCTTCTATAGTTCTTTAAATCAACTTTACTAGCACCAACTTCACCAAAACCACCATACATTGTTTTCATAATATTGAATGCTTTAACAGGTCCAATATTGATTGCAGACAATCCACATATAAAACTTTCTTTAACATAATCAATACTTCTGGTGTCACACCCCGACCACGTATAGCATACAAGACGTGGCGGAAAACGTCGGGGAGTGTTGTAACAGAATTAATTGTTTCAAATCCATGGCAAACAAAGTTGTATTTTATTTATAAAACAAGAGTTACATTGTCTTAACACAGGAAATACAGAGTTTATAACATAATTAAACAAAGACTATCATCGTTTTTAGTCTCTAAGGCACAGGTCCGCCCTAGTGTCCTGATCAACATCCTATGGAAAAGCTCCTGAAAACACATGAGAAAATAGGTACGTCAGCATAAAAATGCCTGTGAGATACATAGGTTTTGTGAAAATAGGATTCATGACTTAAGTTTAAGAAAATGTTTAATAAAGTTTAGTCATGAACATTGTAAGTTGTTTTGTTTTGTAAATCATTTAAAAAGTGATAAGATCAGATGATATGTATAAACAAAAGAATAATGTATGGTTAAATGAATAACCAAGTACACTAAGTTGTATAAAATAAACTGTATTGTAAACAAAGTCTTTTGAAAACATGTTACTTGTGTAAAATGTATAAATCCAAAATGAATGATTTAAATAACGCTATGATATGTAATATAATACAAACACTTATATATAGGAAGTACCAGCGGCGTATCCACCATGCTTGTATCATATTACTCACATATCGTCATTTAATTCACTTAAACAAACCACCAATGTATAAAGTCTATGTTTAAACCAATAGTCAAAATTCCTTGTATAAACCATATCAAATGTTTATAAGTCCAAAAGTAGTCAAGTAATGTGTATCAAATGTTATGTATCGTAAGTAAAGTATTGTCACATAGTCCAAATGTAGAAATGTACAAAACAAAGTATTTTGAATATATCAAAAAGTTATGTTTTGCAAAGTAATGCATGTTACATTGATACAAACATTTATGTGGTAAGTTAACGCATACATTCAAGCCTTGAGACAGTCGGATAACCCTTTCAGTCAAGGTTATCAAAAGAAATGTTTTCGGATTCAGTCATTCCTTACATCCAAACAAACCCGGGATGTCAGGAATGGGATTTGTCAAGTCCTATGGTACCAGTACTTACTACCGAGCGGCGTAGCTAATGTTAATGAACGTATAATAGTCTCGTTAGTGCAAACCAAATGTCATAGCAAAAGTGAACATGTTATATGAAAACAATGTACTAAGTATGCTAAGTTAACATACAAAGCAGAAAGTCATGTAAATCAATGTGCTAGCATGCTATCAGTCAACATACATAGCAGAAATGTAATGTAAAACAATGTACTAAGTATGCACACAATGGACATACATAGCATGAAATGTAATGAAATCATGTACTATAATGTACTAACAAACATAGCAGGTATTTGATGTGAAAACAGGAAAGCACGAAAGTAACAAGTAGGCACATGTGTTCCACCCCAAAACAGTTTGAAAACAGTAAAAGAGGGGTTCTATGTACTCACTTGAGATTGCACAGAAGTACTAAGATAACCACCAAGCAATGCTAGAGATCTCGGAATCAAACGGCACCTAATATAGGTAACTATGTTAATAAACTGGACCTAGATCGGAAGATCGGATAGAATGAGGGTTCGTAAACCAAACGAGTATGGGGACTCGTGTAACATGGTTTAACAAAGCCCACATACTAAAACGAAACTTAACCTAAGTGTTTGTGACCCATTACGATCCGTTTAGGTAGCTTATGCTACTTTAACGTGTCGTTCGCGTAAAACGCGTTCGGAACGCCTAACTAGTCCTATGATAAGTAAAATATGCCTTAACATGTCTAATATGGTTGTCAAATCAGTTTAGATGTCAAAATTTATGTTACATATGATTAAAACGAATTTTGGCATCAAAGGGGTATTTTGGTAATTTACCTAAGGCATATAAACTACCTATCATACAACTACTTAAACGAAGCGACCATAAGGTATAACCTCGGAAGGTTATTCCCTATATACTATGGTCACCTAATGTGTTTGGTCGGATCCTAATGATCGACCAAACGGGTCGGGTTCGAAAGTATAAGCGATTGTTTAGATCGCTTACCTGACGACCCTATATAAGCACTAAACTAAAAGTGACGAGCTAAGCATGTTAAAACATGCTTAACTAAGTTTAGAAAACAGGTTTGGTATCACAACAAACGGTTGTGATACCTAAGAGTAGTTTGGTTACAAAATACGCAAGAATACGTATTCTGACCGAAACTACGGCTCGTCACTGAGCCTAGATAACGTGGTAATCAGTAGGTATAGTCACTAGGGACTATAACCATCGTGATCACGCTCACGTTATGAAGTTCAAACGAACTTCGCATCGACCATAAACTGGTCAATGCAGAAAGTCAAACAAAGTTTGACTTTCGGACTCGAAAAGCAATAAAAGAACGAAAGAATACTTACGAAGGGTCCCCGAATGCTAATCTAGATCCAAATAACTCAGGTATGAAACAATGGTTCCAACTTAGAGTCTTTAAGATCAGATTCTAGTGGGTTTGAAGTAATGGGGGTTGGGGTATTTATAGTTTTCGGGTAACCGTTAAGATCGTTTGTCGAATATCGTGCCTTAATCGCATCCGTACAAGTGTCGGAACCTTATGGTAGCTAAAAATGATCCTTATCATCTGTCTAGGCAATTGAGAATGTGTGGGTGTGGTTAAAACAGCTGGAACCTGCTGTTAGATACACTTAATCTGGTCTGATAGTCGGACGCGGCCCGCGTGGGGATGTACAGAAATTGAGGCGGGCCGCCTGAGCTGCACAGATCAGAAATAAGTTTCAGAATCTACAGTTTTGGTCCCTGCACGTGTTTAAGGCCATTTCCGACACTTCTAAGGCCCGTAAAGCCAACTTTAAGGCCCTAAAATGATGCCTAAATATTGTTTACATGAAACATGCTCAAAAATATGCCGGGTGTTGGTTCGTTTGGTCATACAAACGCGATGTTCGCTTAATTACGACGGAATGCGCATAAGCGCGAAAAACGATCCAAATGACGCAATGAATGGATTTTTCTTAAGCCAAACACTAAAGCATAATATAGTCATGCTTACATAAATTTTTGGATGTCCGGATGTATTCAGAACGTAAGATATGCACGAAAGTGCAAACTTGTGCACTTTTTGACACTTTTAGTCCCTGAATGACCCAAAAGTTTATTTTAGGACACCGAACCCCTCTAAGCCTATTTCTAAGCTATGTAAAGGATATTTAAGGTTTTTAACTTATGGTCATGTCCCGGAATGTTCGTTACAGTTCAAATTGGCATACTTTCGCAGTTTGTCAAGTTTAGTCCCTGTAGCCGAATTAACTTGTTTTTGCCATACCAAAGCCTTCAAAACTTATTTCTAAGTTATGTAAAGGTTATTTAAGGTATGTTAAGTATATGTTGATGTTCCGGAGTATTTGTCACATTAAACTGATTACGTTTTCGCACCAGTTTGCGTATAACTCTCCAGAAAGCGATATAGAGTTTGAAATTGAATAAAAGTCAAAACATGAAAAATGTAAAACACAACCAAACAAACATTGGGATCAAATAACATTGTTTTATTGATAATAGAACTGTTCATAATGATTACAAGCACAGTTGTTACAGTCTCCCCAACTTGTGGAAATTTCGTCCCGAAATTTATTTAGAGGAAACTCGTGGGAAAAGATGCGGATATTTCGCCTTCATTTGATCTTCGCGTTCCCAAGTAAACTCGGGTCCACGTTTAGCTTCCCAGTGAACTTTGACCAAAGGAATGCGCTTGCGTTTGAGCCACTTGACTTCACGTTCCATGATTTCCACTGGCTTTTCAACAAATTTCAGTGTTTTGCCAACACGAACTTCGTCAAGCGGTATGTGGAGGTTCTCATCAGCTAAACACCTCTTGATATTGGACACGTGAAAAGTTGGATGAACATTTCCAAGTTCAGGAGGTAACTCAAGTCTGTAGGCTACATTTCCGATTCTTTCGACGATCTTGAATGGTCCAACGTATCTAGGTGCAAGTTTTCCTTTCTTTCCAAATCTGATCACACCTTTCCAAGGTGAGACCTTAAGTAATACTCGATCACCGACTTGAAATTCCAAGGCCTTGCGTTTTGGGTCCGCGTAACTCTTCTGACGGCTTCTAGCTGTCTGAAGGTTATCACGAACTTTCTTGATCTTGTCAGTAGTTTCTAAAATGAGGGCAGGTCCAGTAAGTTGAGCCTCGCCGATCTCATTCCAGCAGACTGGTGAACGACATTTTCGACCATAGAGAGCCTCGAAAGGAGCCATTTTGATGCTGGTGTGTTAACTGTTGTTGTAGGAGAATTCAATCAACTTAAGATGTGAATCCCAACTACCACCAAAATCGATCACACAAGCTCTAAGCATATCCTCCAGAGTCTGGATTGTTCTCTCAGATTGACCATCCGTTTGCGGATGATAAGCTGTGCTCAGATTAAGTTGGGTCCCCATAGCAGATTGCATGGTTCTCCAAAAATGAGAAGTGAAACGAGCATCTCTGTCAGAAATGATGTTCAAAGGAACACCATGTCGAGCCACAATTTCATCCACATAGATTTGTGCAAGTCTGTCAGCAGGAAAATCCTCGCGGATTGGCAAGAAATGCGCTGATTTAGTAAGACGATCAACAACTACCCAGATGGCATCATGACCTTTCTTTGTGCGCGGAAGTTTAGTAACAAGATCCATAGTAATGTTTTCCCATTTCCAAACTGGGATCTCCGGTTGCTCCAATAAACTAGAAGGACGCTGATGTTCAGCCTTAACCTTAAGACAAGTAAGGCATTTTGATACGTATAAGGCAATGTCTTTCTTCATACCAGGCCACCAATAATGAATACGAAGATCCTTATACATCTTATCTGAGCCCGGATGAATAGAATAACGAGACTTATGGGCTTCATCCATAAGCAAGGTACGAAGATCATCCTGGCTTGGGACCCACAAACGGTCCATGAAGTAATACAGTCCATTGTCCTTCAGTTCCAAAGCAGGCGTTATGTGATAGGGAAATTCCTTATCCATTAGACCTTGTGAAACACAAGATTGTTGAGCCTGAGTAATGCGTGTTTGGATATCGGACTGAGCTTGAATAACAGATTGAACACGTACACAATGAAGCTTAGTACGTTCCTTACGACTCAATGCATCAGCTACGACATTCGCCTTACCAGGATGGTAGCGAATTTCGCAGTCATAGTCGTTTAAAAGCTCAACCCAACGTCGTTGCCTCATGTTGAGTTCTTTCTGGTTGAAGATATGCTGAAGACTTTTATGGTCCGTGAAAACCACACATTTTGTACCGTACAAATAGTGTCTCCAGATTTTTAGAGCGAAAACAACTGCACCCAACTCAAGATCACGAGTGGTGTAGTTCTTCTCATGTATCTTCAATTGCCTCGATGCATATGCTATGACTTTGTTCCTTTGCATAAGAACACAGCCAAGACCCAGTTTAGATGCATCGCAATAAACAACGAAATCATCATTGCCCTCAGGCAAAGTCAGAACAGGCGCGTCGCAAAGCTTCTGCTTCAAGTGTTGAAAAGCTTCTTCTTGTTTGTATCCCCAATCAAAGGGCTTGTTCTTCTGAGTTAGAGCAGTTAGAGGAACTGCAATCTTTGAGAAGTTCTCAATGAAGCGGCGGTAATAACCCGCTAGACCAAGAAAAGAACGAACCTCTGTAGGAGTAGTAGGCGTATCCCAATCCTTAATCGCACTGATCTTGGAGGGATCTACATGGATACCTTGTTCGTTGATGATATGCCCCAAAAATTGAACTTCTTTAAGCCAAAATTCGCACTTGGAGAATTTGACGAAAAGTTGCTCTTTCTTTAGGAGTTCCAAAGTAAGACGAAGATGTTGCTCGTGATCAGCTCGCGTCTTAGAGTAAATCAAGATGTCGTCAATAAAAACAATGACGAACTGATCCAAATAAGGTTTGCAGACCCTATTCATCAAGTCCATGAAAACAGCAGGAGCATTAGTCAAACCGAATGGCATGACTGTGAATTCATAATGCCCATAACGAGTGCGGAACGCTGTCTTGGGAATATCTTCTTCATGCACCCGAAGTTGATGATATCCGGAACGTAGATCAATCTTCGAAAAATAAGAAGCGCCTTGTAACTGATCAAAGAGATCGTCTATGCGCGGTAGGGGATATCGATTCTTGATGGTAAGCTTGTTAAGCTCACGATAATCGATACACATCCTAAAAGATCCATCCTTCTTCTTGACAAAAAGAACGGGAGCACCCCAAGGTGAAAAGCTAGGACGTATGAAACCTTTGTCAGAGAGCTCCTGAAGCTACTTAGACAACTCTTGCATCTCAGATGGTGCAAGACGATATGGAGCTCTGGCAATGGGATTTGCACCAGGTACGAGATCAATGCGGAACTCGACTTGGCGTGCTGGAGGTAGACCAGGTAACTCTTCAGGGAAAACTTCAGAATAATCCCGAACGACAGGAATATCTGAAATAGACTTACCCTTGCCTTTATCTGCTGTAACATGTGCTAGGAAAGCCACATAGTTCTTCCGCAGATACTTCCGAGCTTTAAAACAAGACATGAGTTTGAGACCACAGGCAGGTTTCTCACCTTGAACCTGTAGGATCTCGCCTGTCGAAAGCGGCACACGAACAATCTTCTCAGAACAAACTATCTCAGCGTGATGCTTGGATAACCAATCCATACCCACAATGACGTCGAAGCTTCCAAGTTGCATAGGCGTGAGGTTAATAGGAAAAAGATGATCGTTAAGGTTCAACTGGCAGTTGTGAAGAACAGAGTCAAGAACAATGGGTTCACCACTAGCAACTTCTACTGTCAAAGGTTTACCTAGTTTCGTTCTAGACACGTGAAGCATTTGCTCAAAAGATAACGACACAAAACTCTTATCGGCACCCGAATCAAAGAGAACAGATGCAGGCTGATTATTAATAAAGAACGTACCGTTCACCACATTATCGTCCGCCTGCGCCTCTTGGGCATTCAAGTTAAAAGCTCGCCCTCGAGCCTGAGCCTGATTTTGGTTGACTAGCCTTGGGCACCGGTTCCTGTAGTGGGTCAGATCCCCACAATTGTAGCACGAACCAGGAGGAAAATGAGGTCGTGCAGCTTGACCTTGTTGCTGAGCAAGAGGCTGAGCAACTTGTTGGGCTTGGTTCTGAACTGCCTGGTTCTGGTTAACAGGAATGCGGCAGGTGGCAGCAAGATGACCAGGCCTTCCGCAGTTGGTGCACTGACGACACTGGAGGTGTGGTTGATGATGGCCGTTACACATGTTGCACAAAGGTGCATTGCCAAAATAAGGCTTCTTGGCTAGTGGCTGCGCAGGCTGATTTGGTGCAGCTTGAGCCTGTGCAGTAACGGCATAGTTTTGGGAAGCCTTCCGTTTCCTAGACCCTCCAGAATTCTTTCCCTTCCTGTTTTGACCTTTCTTGCTATCCTCATTATCAGCCAACTGCTTCTTGCCCTTGTCACTCTTTTTATGCAGCTTTCCCTTTCGAACCTGCGACTCAGTCAATGTCGCTGCTAGCTCGATCGCCTGACGGAGTGTGGCAGGGTTACTACCAGTAATGATGTCTTGTACTGAGTCAGGTAGGCCGTCGATGTATCTTTCGATAGCCTTGTCGAGTGGGGTAACCATAGTTGGGCAAAGCAGACTCAACTCCTCAAACCTGTCAGTATATGCTCTGTGCTCACCACTATCTTGTTTCAAGTTATCAAACTCTTTCTCCAACGCTCGCTGTTCATGGCGAGGACAGAATTCCCTCATCATAAGGGCCCTAAGTTCAGCCCAATTTTGCGCTAGAGCAACTTCTGCACCCCGATCTCTCATAACCCCGTTCCACCATGTGAGAGCCCTCTTCTGAAACACGCTCGAAGAAAACTCGACCTTGCGATTATCCGGACACTGCACGTGGCGGAAAGTATTCTCAATGCTCTCGAACCATTGAAGAAGCCCAGTCGCTCCCTCAGAACCACTAAACTTGAGTGGTTTAGCCGAGTTAAAATCCTTGTATTTGCATGGAGTATTGTTGTTGTTGTTGGCTTGGTGCCATTGAGCAAAGAGATTTGGAAATTGAGCAGCCATCTGCTGCGCAATAATTTCTGCCAGTTCGGCAGTCGCTATCAGATTGTCGCGTCGAGGAGGCATTCTAAAAGAGGAAACATGAAAGGAAACGAGTGAGACGATTGGGTGAAAAGAATGAGATGAAACAAAATTAACAAAAGCAAAGATGGTGGTCATTTGTCCGCATTACCAAGCAAACAAACGACTCACAGTGACTAATCAAAGTAAATGGGTCAAAAATAATGTATCACGAAGACATGCTCGCCTATAAGTGAACACTCATCCCAAGAATTCCCAGGTAAGCACAACTGGTCTCGCGTCTGATGAGATGTATACGAAGTGCTTGCCTAGACAAAAAACCCAGAATACAGGCATTCACTCTTCCAGTTTGCACGTGTTCACATTATTTAAAACCCAAAACATTGACGAGATTTTGAAAATTTGAAGGCACAAGGCCAAAAATTTTAGTTAAACTGGAAGGGTTCAAAACCTTACAAAAGAGGGTTCAAAACCTTGTAATAAATCATTCAAAAATAGATGATTGTTTTTCAAAAATCGTTTCGGAAAATTTTGGTTTTTGTTTTGATAAACACCTAAGGATAGGTGATGTGCATGTTTTAAAAATCTAAACACAAGATAACTTGTGTTAGGGTCCTAGAAAGGTTATAGTCTAGGTCAAAGCATTACTAATAACCTAATTCCCTATAACCATTGGCTCTGATACCAACTCTTCTGTCACACCCCGACCACGTATAGCATACAAGACGTGGCGGAAAACGTCGGGGAGTGTTGTAACATAATTAATTGTTTCAAATCCATGGCAAACAAAGTTGTATTTTATTTATAAAACAAGAATTACATTGTCTTAACACAGGAAATACAGAGTTTATAACATAATTAAACAAAGTCTATCATCGTTTTTAGTCTCTAAGGCACAGGTCCGCCCTAGTGTCCTGATCAACATCCTATGGAAAAGCTCCTGAAAACACATGAGAAAATAGGTACGTCAGCATAAAAATTCTTGTGAGATACATAGGTTTTGTGAAAATAGGATTCATGACTTAAGTTTAAGAAAATGTTTAATAAAGTTTAGTCATGAACATTGTAAGTTGTTTTGTTTTGTAAATCATTTAAAAAGTGATAAGATCAGATGATATGTATAAACAAAAGAATAATGTATGGTTAAATGAATAACCAAGTACACTAAGTTGTATAAAATAAACTGTATTGTAAACCAAGTCTTTTGAAAACATGTTACTTGTGTAAAATGTATAAATCCAAAATGAATGATTTAAATAACGCTATGATATGTAATATAATACAAACACTTATATATAGGAAGTACCAGCGGCGTATCCACCATGCTTGTATCATATTACTCACATATCGTCATTTAATTCACTTAAACAAACCACCAATGTATAAAGTCTATGTTTAAACCAATAGTCAAAAGTCCTTGTATAAACCATATCAAATGTTTATAAGTCCAAAAGTAGTCAAGTAATGTTTATCAAATGTTATGTATCGTAAGTAAAGTATTGTCACATAGTCCAAATGTAGAAATGTACAAAACAAAGTATTTTGAATATATCAAAAAGTTATGTTTTGCAAAGTAATGCATGTTACATTGATACAAACATTTATGTGGTAAGTTAACGCAAACATTCAAGCCTTGAGACAGTCGGATAACCCTTTCAGTCAAGGTTATCAAAAGAAATGTTTTCGGATTCAGTCATTCCTTACATCCAAACAAACCCGGGATGTCAGGAATGGGATTTGTCAAGTCCTAGGGTACCAGTACTTACTACCGAGCGGCGTAGCTAATGTTAATGAACGTATAATAGTCTCGTTATTGCAAACCAAATGTCATATCAAAAGTGAACATGTTATATGAAAACAATGTGCTAAGTATGCTAAGTTAACATACAAAGCAGAAAGTCATGTAAATCAATGTGCTAGCATGCTATCAGTCAACATACATAGCAGAAATGTAATGTAAAAAAATTTACTAAGTATGCACACAATGGACATACATAGCATGAATTGTAATGAAATCATGTACTATAATGTACTAACAAACATAGCAGGTATTTGATGTGAAAACAAGAAAGCACGAAAGTAACAAGTAGGCACATGTGTTCCACCCCAAAACAGTTTGAAAACAGTAAAAGAGGGGTTCTATGTACTCATTTGAGATTGCTCAGAAGTACTAAGATAACCACCAAGCAATGCTAGAGATCTCGGAATCAAACGGCACCTAATATAGGTAACTATGTTAATAAACTGGACCTAGATCGGAAGATCGGATAGAATGAGGGTTCGTAAACCAAACGAGTATGGAGACTCGGGTAACATGGTTTAACAAAGCCCACATACTAAAACGAAACTTAAACTAAGTGTTTGTGACCCATTACGATCCGTTTAGGTAGCTTATGCTACTTTAACGTGTCGTTCGCGTAAAACGCGTTCGGAACGCCTAACTAGTCCTATGATAAGTAAAATATGCCTTAACATGTCTAATATGGTTGTCAAATCAGTTTAGATGTCAAAAGTTATGTTACATATGATTAAAACGAATTTTGGCATCAAAGGGGTATTTTGGTAATTTACCTAAGGCATATAAACTACCTATCATACAACTACTTAAACGAAGCGACCATAAGGTATAACCTCGGAAGGTTATTCCCTATATACTATGGTCACCTAATGTGTTTGGTCGGATCCTAATGATCGACCAAACGGGTCGGGTTCGAAAGTATAAGCGATTGTTTAGATCGCTTACCTGACGACCCTATATAAGCACTAAACTAAAAGTGACGAGCTAAGCATGTTAAAACATGCTTAACTAAGTTTAGAAAACAGGTTTGGTATCATAACAAACGGTTGTGATACCTAAAAGTAGTTTGGTTACAAAATACGCAAGAATACGTATTCTGACCGAAACTACGGCTCGTCACTGAGCCTAGATAACGTGGTAATCAGTAGGTATAGTCACTAGGGACTATAACCATCGTGATCACGCTCACGTTATGAAGTTCAAACGAACTTCGCATCGACCATAAACTGGTCAATGCAGAAAGTCAAACAAAGTTTGACTTTCGGACTCGAAAAGCAATAAAAGAACGAAAGAATACTTACGAAGGGTCCCCGAATGCTAATCTAGATCCAAATAACTCAGGTATGAAACAATGGTTCCAACTTAGAGTCTTTAAGATCAGATTCTAGTGGGTTTGAAGTAATGGGGGTTGGGGTATTTATAGTTTTCGGGTAACCGTTAAGATCGTTTGTCGAATATCGTGCCTTAATCGCATCCGTACAAGTGTCGGAACCTTATGGTAGCTAAAAATGATCCTTATCATCTGACTAGGCAATTGAGAATGTGTGGGTGTGGTTAAAACAGCTGGAACCTGCTGTTAGATACACTTAATCTGGTCTGATAGTCGGACGCGGCCCGCGTGGGGATGTACAGAACTGAGGCGGGCCGCCTGAGCTGCACAGATCAGAAATAAGTTTCAGAATCTACAGTTTTGGTCCCTGCACGTGTTTAAGGCCATTTCCGACACTTCTAAGGCCCGTAAAGCCAACTTTAAGGCCCTAAAATGATGCCTAAATATTGTGGACATGAAACATGCTCAAAAATATGCCGGGTGTTGGTTCGTTTGGTCATACGAACGCGATGTTCGCTTAATTACGACGGAATGCGCATAAGCGCGAAAAACGATCCAAATGACGCAATGAATGGATTTTTCTTAAGCCAAACACTAAAGCATAATATAGTCATGCTTACATAAATTTTTGGATGTCCGGATGTATTCAGAACGTAAGATATGCACGAAAGTGCAAACTTGTGCACTTTTTGACACTTTTAGTCCCTGAATGACCCAAAAGTTTATTTTGGCACACCGAACCCCTCTAAGCCTATTTCTAAGCTATGTAAAGGATATTTAAGGTGTGTTTAACTTATGGTCATATCCCGGAATGTTCGTTACAGTTCAAATTGGCATACTTTCGCAGTTTGTCAAGTTTAGTCCCTGTAGCCGAATTAACTTGTTTTTGCCATACCAAAGCCTTCAAAACTTATTTCTAAGTTATGTAAAGGTTATTTAAGGTATGTTAAGTATATGTTGATGTTCCGGAGTATTTTTCGCATTAAACTGATTACGTTTTCGCACCAGTTTGCGTATAACTCTCCAGAAAGCGATATAGAGTTTGAAATTGAATAAAAGTCAAAACATGAAAAATGTAAAACACAACCAAACAAACATTGGGATCAAATAACATTGTTTTATTGATAATAGAACTGTTCATAATGATTACAAGCACAGTTGTTACATCTGGTAGCAGGCAAGAAATGAATATCTTCATCTTCAACAAAGATATGATTATGTTCTTCTTCAAAGTAGTAGATTTTAAACATATTATTGTTCTCTAATATTAATTTCACATGAGCATTGCATCCAACTATTTTTGAACCTCTATTACGTCTAACAATCTTTTTACTATTTTCATCAACTGAAGAAGAATCTATTGCTTTGCTAACATGAAATCCTTCTTTTGAGCAGACAATATATCTTATTTTCACTAAATCACCACTTTTCCAAGAAGTATTTTTTTCTTGCAGAAAAACCTGCAGCAAGTGCATATCTTTGATAAAACGCAAAAGCCTCATCAAATGATTTAAAAAACATTCCAACAGCAGGTGTAATGGATCCACTGACTTTAGGTTTGAAAAACTTTCTTCCACTGTTTAAGCATACACGTTCCTCCCACTTGGAAATGTGATCTGAAACAATTAACAAATAACTATAAAACGCAATACCTCTTATATAATAATGTTTTTAGTGTTAAATCTCAAAATATGTTAATAAAAATTTAAAAATACAGACCTTTTGTGACGCCCTGACACGGCGGCGGAAACGTCAAGGGCATCACGAAACTTGATAGAATGCATATGAGCACATGGTGATTAAATTAAAGTTGAAATATAATTAAGTTGATTGATAGGATTGCATTCACATCCAAACTAGTACAAAACAAATACAACACATTGTTCACAAAGTCTTTGTTTTTATTAAAGCTAAGGCACTTGTCTTGGCAATCCTATGTGATCCTTGCAAAAGCTAACTTCAATCATTTTTACCTGAAACATATGTTAAAAACAATTTGGGTCAACAAACGGTTGAGTGAGTTCATAGGTTTTGGTTAGTTTGGTAATAAACAAATAATGTGATAATAAAATGTTTAACAATGTGGCATTTGATATGTTTAAAACAATTGAATGAAACAAGTGCCGCTTGGTGAACATTCAAACCTTTGTAGACTGAACACGGCATTGATCACCCAGACTTCCGCAATGAATAGCATGAACAACAACAACAACAACAATAGACCCTGAAGTTGGATGGGGCGTCACACCTATAGCGCTATAATATTACCGTTCGGCTTGTACGGAGTTAATGAATGTAATGTTTAAGCATCAAGTAATCAAACAATTGCAAGAAAACGATCAAGATAGCCACAAAAATGAAAATGAGTTTGTATCACATTATTACATATGTTTCATCCCGAAAATATTGTAAAACAGAAAATGGGAACTATGAACTCACCTTGTTTACGAAATAATTCCAAACAAGTAAATGGATAAGAGTTTTGCGGGAACAAGACTTTCCACGTCACTCTAAAAACATGCACCAAACAAATATAGAACATAGCATCAACAAAAGGCAAAACTGTAACTTTGTATAAACGGGTGGCAAGGTTTTGTGTTGTACGGTTTGACAATCTGTTTGGGGAACACTTGGTAACTTGATAAATTTGAGAAGTATTTATATAAAATACTAGGTTATACAAATAATAAGTAAGACATTATTATTTGTATATTTAAACAACTAATATATATATATATATATATATATATAATTATACTTTTAAGTCTACATATATAAATATATATATGTTAACTTATAAAAATTATGTAAACAGTTTGTATAATATAATCCAAAAGTCCAAGTTTAATTATAGGATGTATAAATTATTTTCTGTATTATCAAAACATATGTATTTTCAGAAAATATGATAATTATACAATTTAATTATCTAATAATTAATTTAGGGCTGAATAATTAAAAATGACATTTTAATTATATAACAAGCGTAAATCAGATAATTATCATGGCAGAAAATAAATATATTTTTTTAAATAAACAGTTTAATTATTTGTTAAAAATGAAATAACAGAATAATTATGTGAATAATTACCTAAGTAATTAATTTAAATCAGAAAATTTAGAAATATCACTTTTTAAATATTAACATGCAATATTACAGATTTAAAATAAATATTATGGTCTTAAATAAATTTTATATAAATAATCTGGAATTAAAAGGATAATTGTTAAATAAACTGATTTATAAAGTTTATTATAAAAATAACATGCAATTATCAAAACATGGTTTCTGATTTTTAATAAACTCCACAAAACATGCTTAATATTCTAAAAATGATTTCGGATATAAATATCATAATTAAAATGATTTAACTAAATAAATTTAACTTTATAAGTGTATAAACTAACTGTTTTAATTAATAAAAATATTAAATCAGTATCAAATATTATGATAAAATTATTTTTACAAAGTTTACTGTTTAACATAAATAACATAAAAATTTCATTAATTAATTCTAAATAACATAATTAATATAAATTTTTAAAATTAAAACTGTTTTTAATTAAATAAAACAGCTTTATAAAAATTTTTGCAGATTTTATATTTTTAATAAATGTATCAGTATTTAAATTATTTACGCTAAAATTTTCAGATTTTAACTGCTTAATATCGATTTATTATGAATTAATTGAATAAAACTGTTTTTAAAATAAGAAAAATAATTAAATTGAAATATCATCTTCTTCCCCAAACTGGTCAACAGAAGTCAACCGATCAAACTAACTGATCAAACAATGTTTAAACTCAAATTAAGCATTACAGAACATTGAATGATTGATGATATACCGATTGGCGATCGAAGACGGGTCCGGTATCGACCAGAATGGTGCTCCGGCTACTTCCGGCGAGTATGTCCGGCTGTCCAGTTGCAGGTACGAAACAGAGGGATTTTTGGGGGTGTTTGCGTGTTTTGAAGGTGATGTGAAGTTCTTGGGGGTTCAGGGAGTGTATAAAACATTTCAATTGATTCGCAAACAAACAGGTAATACCGATTTGATTCCCACTATAAGATTTTTTTATAAAAATACGATTTCGGAAACATAAATGCATGGTTTCAGTTAATTGAACTTTTGGACAAGTTCATTTGTCGAAGAGATTAAGCAAGCATGCGAATTGGAACGTTGAATTTTGTCTGATTGCGATTTGGAGTTGAATCCGGCACACAGGCGGCATTTGCCGGTTTAAAACAATTTTTTTTTTAAATTTGGTCCCTGTTGTTTCAGAATCATGCACAGATGGTCCCTCAAACAGTTAACTAGGGTGTTAACTAGGTTAGTATTTTTATAAAGAATCTTTATATAAAAGTTAGCTGAGTTAAATTGTCCGGTTAAAACCATTTTAAAAACGACAGGAATGGTCCCTGGACTTGTTAACTGAAAAAGGCTAACTTAGTTAGTTTTTAAAAATGAATTCCTTTTATATTATCTAACCCGGTTAGGGTTTTCCGTTAAATACAGTTTCAAAAATAGCAAAAGTAGTCCCTAAACTACTAGTTTGATAAAATGACCTAATGGCCCTTGGACTTTTAATTCAAAAATATATGTATATTTATTTTATATAAATATAAGTTTCCAAAATGACATTTTAGACCCTAAACTTTTAAAAGTTTTTAAAAGTTTATATTTTATTTATAAAACAAGTTTCAAAAATGTCATAAAGGACCCTAAACTTTATGTTTTATGATTTTTACGTTTTTAACCCGAACATTTAAGTTTCAAAAATGACAATTTAGTCCCCGGACTTATTTTTGCAAAATAGTGCCGGTTTTAAAATATGGATTAAATATCAAACATTTTAAACAAGTTTCAGGGAATGACAAAAGGAGTCCTTTAACTTATACTTCCACAAAATGACACGTTTGGCCCTTGTAATTAGTGTGACTTTGTTTACAAGTATGAAACTAGAACAAATTGAAATTATTCACGCGTTTGGGTTGGCAAAACATGTAGCAACAGTAAAACTAAACATGTATCAAACAAATTGCATCTCAAGATGTGATATGTGTATCAAACAAGTACATGTTTGAAAATCAAGGTTGTTACATCTTTAAAGTTTGTATATGAACTAATATGGATAAAACCATAAAACGCAATACGTTCAGTAAAACGCATCAAATGATGAACAAACAAAACAATGTATGAGACGAACAAAACTCTAAAATTGTACAACGACAGTTATTGCTTTATATTACATCAATCTTAAATTTAAAGTTTGTATGCATATAATGTGAATCAAATCATAAAACGCAACTCTTCACTAAAACACAATAAGTGATGAAGAAACAAAACGAACAAATTATATTAAATTATACAACAATAACAATTAAACTTATGAAAAATCAAATATTAATAACAGAAAGACGAATTATAAAACGTAAAACAATGAATTTCGAAAAAAATAACAAAAAGTTACTCAAAATTGAAGCCAAACTTACCAACAGAGTCTGAAGAAGACATTGAGGTTATCGAATTGACGAACGGAATTTCGAAAAAAATAACAAAAAGTTACTCAAAATTGAAGCTAAACTTACCAACAGAGTCTGAAGAAGACATTGAGGTTATCGAATTGACGAACGAAACAAGATTATTGCTTGAAAAAAGGTGAATTTGCGATCGATTGCGATTTAGGGTTATAGAATCTTCAATTCTGTTATGAAATTGATGAACTAAGAAGAGAGGTAACAGAATCTAGAATCGTATTAGAAAGAAGATATGATAATGTAAAATGATGAAAAAGCCCACGCGTCCAAAATTTTAAAAAAGCAGATGAACGGCTAAGATTGCTTCCTATACTTCCTAGCCAAAATAAACTTCCTATTTGATCCCCACCCCTACATAGAATCATCCCTTTTGATAACCGATTAAGGGGCGCATTTTTTACTTGTTGAACAAGACCTCCGAAATCTCAGGGACAGCCCTACGTCCATGGACGGCTCTCTTGGCACCGCCAGCGTGGCTTAATTCGTGAAGAGCCCAATTCAGAATGCACTTAAAAGACTATTCTTTGGTGAGGAGTGAAAGTGTGCCTCAAGATCATAATCCCCACCAACGGTGTCAAAGACCCCCAATTCTAAACGACAACCACATTCACCACCAAAGAACCAACAGTTAACATGACTTAAAGCCCAAACAACCTTTGCAGCCATGTCATGCTCATGTTCAACCGACAAACCACCAAATCTTGGGCCAAAACGACATTGATTTATCCCATTTTATACCCACCCTTACAAGCCAACCACAAGACTATAATTCCCAATTTATGTATTACATTGATTCATCAATCATTTTACACACAGTATTACATTACATCAATGTCACAAGAACCAAAACTATAACAAACAACCTTATAACTCAAACTCATCTTCAAGCTTCAGAATCTCAACAGCAGCTTCCTCATCATCATCATCAATAGCAAAGTAAGGATTATGCACCTTCGGCCTAAAACTATACCCTGTGAACACATAAAACGCAAGCGTAGCTAACTCCGACGCCAACACGCTTGTCCACGCATACCTATACGACGTAATCGTCTCCAACACATAAACCGCCACCCTCGTAAAATAAATATAACATATCACCACAACATAATACTGCCTAAACAACGTCAACTTCATCAAATTCACCGCAGCCTTCCCATCCGTCATCGCAGCCTCCCTCAACTTCTTAATCGACCAAATAATCGGAAACAAAACCGCACAACAACAGATTATATCCACCAGCAAAAACACCTGCCTCCACGTATTCGAATCCTGCCCGAACGGACCCGTCTCATCGATCACCACTTGCGCCACATTCGCAACCACTTGCAGCGGGATCACAACCATCAACACCTTCTTTTCCCTATCTTGTAAATAGGGTTTCAAAAACGACCAACCGGTACCGATCAGAACAATCAAAGTGAATAATGTGATACCCTTTAGGAAACTAAAGATGTAAAACAGAACATCCCAACCATGAGGGGTACCAGTTCGTTTAATGTAGGATTTATCCTCGGTTTCACATAACAAATTCAGGGCTTTTAATAACAATACAGCTAACATAAAGTAATGAATCCGAAACGACGACGTTTTCCTCCGGTGAAGTGTGTAAACCCATATACCGGTAAGTGAAACATAAATTAGAAAAAATAAAAAGTAAATTGACGGGAGGCTTGTTTTACCGGCGGAGAGGTAATCACGGCGGTTGTTTTTGGGGTTTAAATTGTACATAACGGAAACAACGTTGACGGAGACTTTAACGGCGCCGTCAGCGCAATTGGAGAAGACGAGGGTGAATTGGTTGGCGTCGGTGATGTTGAAAACGGCGTCGTATGAAGGGGTGGTGGTGGTGGGTTTGAGGTGGTTGAAAGAGAAGATGGGTTTGACCGCGGGTGAGTCAAGGGGGCAGTGGATTTGGTTGGATTGAAGTTGTTCGATGACGTGGATCCATGAGTCGCGGGTGCAGAGGAAGAAGCCGATCCGGGAGAGGTTCGGGTCGGGTGGGGAGAAGGAGATGTGGGAGAGGTTGAGGTGGAGGCGGCCGGTGTGGGTGAAGCCGAATTCGGATATGGGGATGGTGGAGCGGGAGTCGGATCGGATCTCGGTTCGGCGGATGTCGGCGGAGGTGAGGGTGAAGAGAAGGGTGAGGGTAGTGATGAGGAGTCGGAGAGAGGTCATTTTTGGTTGCCGGTGGTGATGGGTGGGGGTTGAAGTTATATAGGAGGGGGGATCAGGCGGCGGACGGCATGGATACGGCAGAGCAGTGGACTTTGGAAGTCAAGAATTTGGGTACAAATCAAGATAAGCAATCGCCTTGGAAACCACGGTGGACTTTAAATGAATTGTTTTTTCTTTTATTTTAATGGCTAAACTCACATACCATGGGATTGAACCTATG
>JARYGA010011682.1:0-44473 GCA_030545235.1 Helianthus tuberosus | reverse complement strand
CTGAGCAAAGGCTTGGCTTAACACCCTCCCAAGTGGTTCAGTAAACACTTGGCATGAACTTGCCCAAAAGTTTCTATATAAGTATTTCCCTGTCACACCCCAACCGATGATGGAAACATCGGGGCGCAGAACTGAGCGAAACAGATTGTCCAAGAGAAATCCATAACAACTAATTTACCGGATAGATAATATTATGTCCCATACCCTAATCCATCAATCAAATCAATTATTATAGACATGGATATCTCATAGACAAATAGATGTTCCGACGACTCAGATTTAAATTGTTTGTTTGTTTCTAGACTCATCCTACTTGATTCCAGCAAAAGCAAGCATCCTAGCATCTCAAACACCTGTCATATACGTTAAAATAGAGGTTAATACACATAGTGTAAAGGTGAGCATACAAGTTTAATAGTAATAATAGAGTTTGAAAGCGTTTACGCATAACCAGAATGTGACATTTATAATGTGAAGCTAGTAGGTTTTCGACAATGAAATATGCACAGACATGATTGCGAGGTGTAGAATGCGCAACAGATATCACCACTGCGATACGTGAAGAAATAACCTTAACAACCCCTGTCCACGACAGGTGCTTAGTCCAAACTATAGTACTATCGTTGCTAAGGCGTCAGGCAACAATCACTGTGTTAACATAACATACATGCATTCATCGAGTAACACGTATAACATGCAGTAACGGTCAGCGTATAAAGTGTTTACGTTGTGTGATCGATGTGATTTAGAATAAGTAACGTATGTAACACCCAAAAGTGCGTAAAGCAAAAGGGGATCGAGTATACTCACAGATTGTGTTTAGTAAATAAACACTCTCTTGGATTGAAGGGAGCGCTGAGGGATTAGCCTGAACAGTTAACGATAGCATAAGCGAAGAACGCGCGTTAAACGGTGCAAGTGAACAAAGTGACGAATGGTCATCTGATCGGATGGCAATCCGAACGGATGGTCATGCGATCGGATGTCGATCCGTTCAGATGGCCATTCGGTCAGATTGACACTCGTTTGGGATGGATGTGTTTGTGTATGATGTGACCTTGAATTTTTCGTTATAGCATTTTGAAAACAGAGAAGTATCTCTACCTTTCAGGTCGTTCGATCGAACGGTCGCTCGATCGGATGACGATCCGATCGGCAGGACACTTTGTGAGAACAAGTTCACAACAGGATTGTCATTCGATCGTATGGTCTTCCGATCGGATGGCAATCCGTTAGAAACTAATGATCTTTGAAAATTGCAAAAAGTTTAAGAGTTGAAGTCCAAGTGCAATCCGATCGGATTGTCGTTCGATCGGATGGCAATCCGGTCGGACAGCAATCCGTCCAACAACCTGATCGTTTGAAACTTGGATATTTTGAAAGTTTTGTGGTTTTATTGAGGCGGCATGACAACGTAATGAACAACAGGAACCCCATCAGTCCCAGGTTATCCGATCGAACGGGAATCACCCCAATCCGATCCGTTAACTGTTCGTGATGGATTTTCATGTTCAACTGAAATTGGTTGCCTCGTTGATAGGAATCAGATCTCGACCCGACACTTCACTAGAAACGAGTAGAAGGCCTGGACTAGCTCTGATTCTATCGGTTTTGAGTGCATTGAGTGTAAAAGAGTTGAAAGAAAGTTTAGAAACCATCTTTCAATCCTTTTAACCTTGAAAATGTTTAGATCTAGATGAAAATAGTGTTAAAACATGTGGAAATCATGTAGATCTTAGTGGTTCTTGGTGGAATGAGGCCAAAACATGAAGTTCATAAGAACCCCATGATGACATCATCCTAGAACACCTCAAATCTGTTGATTTCATGGTTAAAAGTTAAGATTCAAAGGTGAAAATGATGAAGAAGTACGTGTAGATCATAGAAGTACAAGATTTGAGTGGAAAACTTACAAGAATCGCGAGAAATCGAGAGAAAAGTGGGCTGGAACGCTGGTCGAACGGGAGAGAGCTGTCACATCACTTTGGTGATGTGACAGGGGGTATTTATAGGTTGCCAAAAGAGGAAAGTGGCATATGGAACGGATCGGATGGCACTTCAATCGGATGGTCGTCCGTTCGGATGGTCAATAGTCATTCGATCGAGTGGCTCCGTCGCGTTTCGTTTCGATGTTTCGTTTTACGTGTTGAGCATTGCGATGTGTTTCGAGTGAGCGATGTGATAGTATTACCCATTAGTTACAAAAATAACCTAACTACTATATCTAACATACAATCACTATAAATAACTTACGTTTAGCCTTTGCGATTGGGTTGCGTTGCGATAGAATTGCGATTGCGTTTTGCGATAAACCACCTCAACATAAACATAACATGCACAAGTAACACATAATGGCACACAAAACAATACCCAGAACACATAATTCGAGTTGCGAATGCGATAGCGATGCGATTAACGATAAGTCGATTAGCGATTAAACAGCGATCAAACCTCGATTTGTTAATAGCTACTCCACATAATACAACTAAAGCAAACAAATAATAGGATTCGATTACAAGTCAAGAAGCACAGATCAGTAACTAAGCAAAGAGCGACAGATCGCACTTAGCAATCTTTTCTTCCTTTGACTTTGACTTTGACTTGTACTTTGACTTTCCAAAATGCGGGTTGTTACAGTCCCGCCCTCTAAAACCGCTAAATTAATGACTGAAATCAATACATATTCACAAGAGGACGGGGAATCCTTATATGAAACTTGGGAAATATTCAAGGAGCTATTGAGGAAATGTCCTTATCATGGTCTCGCAATGAGGCAACAAGTATCAACTTTCTATAATGGGTTGTTGCCACACACAAGACAAACACTCGACTCTAGCTCCGGGGGACTCCTAGGTAATCGTCACCCAAATGAAATTTATAATCAAATTGAGGAAATTTCTCAAAACAACTTTCAATGGGACACACCCCGAGGCACAAAATCTATTGCCCCGGTTGCCCACAAAGTGGATGAAAGCACATCTTTACAAGCCCAAATCGAGGCCCTATCTTCAAAAATCAAAAAGTTAGAAATGGCAAAAACGACATTGGTTATGGCTTGCGAAGGGTGTGGTAGGCCACATGAAAATTGGAGTTGTATGAAAGAAATGGATAATCAAACAGAAATGGTAAACTACATTAATAATAGACCTAGGCCGTCGGGTCCCCCAACGGGCACTTACAACCAAGGATGGCGTAACCACCCTAACCTTGGTAGGAGGGAACCCGACAATAGTAGTAACCAACAAAACCAAAACCAACGAACAAACTTTCAACAACAACCAAGAAATGAGTCACAAAATTTCTCTCAACAAGGGGGACGAGAGAGGCTTGAAGACACTATTTCACGCCTCGTCTCCGAAACCGAAAAAAGAACTCGGATCGATTCCTACAAATGGAATCAAACTTTAGAAATCAACAAGCTCGTATACAAAACATTGAAAAATAACTAAATCAAGTAGCCCAAAATTTCTCCGAGAGACCGCAAGACGGACTACCTAGCAATACCGAAACCAAACCAAAGGCGCAAGTACATCTTATAACACTAAGAAACCGGACAGTAGGTCCCGAGGAGGCCCCACTACCCCCATCCGAAAAGAGTCCACCCAGTCAAACCACGACCTCACCTCCAACCGATAAGAAAACACCACCTCCGCCAAATCCCGAACCAACTAAGAATCCCTTAGTACCCTACCCCGGTCGGTTACTTCGCCAAAAGACCGACGAGCAATTCACAAAATTCATAAACTTACTAAAGCAATTGCATATCAATCTTCAATTTGTGGAAGTCCTCACTCAAATGCCAAAATATTCAAAATTTATGAGAGACTTCCTTACTCACAAAAGGACGATTGAAACATTGCAATTAGTCAATTTAAGTGAAGAACGCTCCGCCGTGCTACTCAACAAACTCCCTCAAAAGAAAATCGACCCGGAAGCTTCACCATCCCTTATTCCATTGGGGGATCTCCTGTACGAAACGCACTAGCCGACCTTGGGGCTAGCATCAACCTCATGCCCGCGTCAATGTTTAACCGGCTCGGACTAGGTAAAACAAGCCCCACAAAGATGAGCATACAACTAGCCGATAGGTCTATCAAATACCCACAAGGTGTCGCCAAAAATCTATTGGTAAAAGTCGGAGACTTTGTCTTCTCGGCCGACTTTGTCATACTCGACTTGGAGGAAGACACCGAAGTACCGCTCATTCTAGGAAGACCATTCCTTGCCACCGCTCACGCAGTGGTGGATATGAGTGATGGGAAACTAACATTGAGAGTCGGGGACAAAGAGATGAAATTCGGGGTTGGGAAAAGAGTAGAAGACGACCCGGTCAACTACATGGATGTCATAGACTCAAGCCTGGATGTCGTTCTCCGACGATGCAACACGGGATGCGAGACATCCCACTCGGGTAACATATTACTGACTTTGGGTCTAGCCAAGGACCCATATAAACGTGGCGTACCTCGGAGGCATTCCGTAGAACTATCTGTAGTTTTTAGTTTAGTGTAACTTTTACATTTTCTAGTTTAGCTTTACTTTTCAGGAATAAAACACACTCGAAAAGGTGGAGGTTACCAAGGGAACGTTAAAACCACACCCCATGCACAAAAACAGAGCCTCCCGATAATTTTCCAGCATTACAGCAAGTTCAGCATGGGGCCTTGCTCAGCCCAACACGCCCCGTGCCCAGCCTTCTGTTAAATTTTGGTACTGATAATCTGACCACGGGGTCGTGCCCGGAGTAACACGGGGCCGTGGCCAGACGCCCAGTAACACAAATTTTGTTTTTCAACACCTTTTTACACATTTCATCAACCTAAAAACCTATTTTTGGGACACATTGAGGACAATGTGTAATTTAAGCGTGGGGGGATGCTAAAACCTTGAATTTTGCAAGTCCTAATAACAAGCCTTACACAAAACTCTATTGGAACCGCTAATCACCCCAATTTTTTTCAAAAATTTTCATTTTTTTTACTTGTCTTGGTTTAATTTGGGAATAACAAGTTCTAAAAAGGTTATATTTTTACAAATTTACAACCGATAGCGTCGTGATAAAAAGAACCAACATAAGAAAATTATGAAAAGGCATGACAAATCTAATTAAAATTTGATTATATATACTTGATCACATTATAAACCCATTCCCACAACAAGTGAGTTTTGAGCCTTTATTGAGCATACAAGCATATATCTTTAAGCTAAATGCTCATTTTTCGTTTCTTGTGTGAATAGCCGTCTGGTTCTTACGACTCTAGAACTTGCCACGACGATACATTCCCGATCCTTACCAACTTAAACCCAAGTAAGTAAATGATGGATGCATTAGGACTAACCTATTTTCCTTTCAACACCATTATTTTTCATTTTCTTTATCACCTACCCAAAATCCTCCTAGTTAACCCCTTTGAGCCTAAAACTTTTCAATTCTAAACCCACAAAACAAACACCCTTTACCCACCAAAACCCTTTTTTCTTTTCAACCCCTTATTTTAGTAGAAAGCAAGGTTTTCTTGTGACGTTTCTTTATAAAAAAAATGAAAGTCTAGCAATAAACAAACAAATTCCTCAAAGAAACTTTGTTTGAAGATGCTTAGTTTGAATAAAAGTCACAAAAACAAAAAGTTTTACGACGACCGACGCTTTTTATGCTTTTAGCCCTTTTTACTAACCACTAACCAAAACCACCTACCCTTAGCCCAAACCTAACCCTTTTCCAAGTCCTCTTGATATTTACGAAGGTTCATAGTTAAAAATGAGGAGAATTGATTGCTTGGCAAGCATATGGTAGAAGTAAGTTCCATGCCAGTCTCGAGTGTTTCACAAAAATACATCTTCGGCCGTGTGTTGAGTGATCTCCCGTGAGGTATATGAACTTGTATATAAATAGAATTTTAAAATGGCATGTTATGCCCAAATAAGTAATTTCTCTTATGAAATGTTCTAAATAAATCATAACGAATAGGAATGTAAATAGTATAAAAATAAAACCCAATAAAGATCTTGGATTCCCGACACTCAAGACAAGCCCAAAACTTCTCTTCTACCCATTCCATTTGGGTGAGCCACATATTAAAGAGTTTTTCTTGAGGACAATCAAAGATTCAAGTGTGGGGGTATTTGATGTGTGCAAAATGCACCATATAAATTACATCAAATGAGGCATAAAACTAACCCTTTTTTAGTATTAATGTTGGAAAAAGTGTGTTTTTGTCTTCCTTCTAAATTTACAGGACCAAATGAGCTTAAACGAGCAAAAGGAACAAATATACAGTAAAATCCAACGTAAATACAAAGAAAAGGAATAAACGTGACATGCCCAACCACTCGGCAGCATCCCCAAAAGCAAAAGCAAAAGCAAAAACAAGAAACAAAAGACTGACCATGGCCCGTGCCCACAGGACACGGGGGTGTGGTCAGGTGTCTGTAGAAAGGACAAAGCTGTGGAAGCTTCTACGCCCACCACGGGGGTGTGCCCAGCTCAGCATGGGGTGTGGTCAACGCTAAGATACTCAGAATCTTGCAAAATCTGAGTAGTACAGATACGCTTCGGCCCATGGGGTCGTGCCCAGTGAACACGGGCCGTGTGGAGCCCTATGCTGACAAATGCAATTAATGAAGGAAGAGAAAGAGATGGTCACGGGGGCGTGTCCGCTGGACACGGGGCCATGGCCAGGCATCTGTTCAGGCTATAAATAGGGGTGCTTGGCTCACTTCAAAGGCATCCCTTGGCAAACCACTACTCTCTCACTTTGCCACCACTCCACCACCGCTACACCACCAACACCCACCACCATCATCCATCATCCACCTTTAGAGTGTGTAGTAGTCTCGGGATCCAAGATTGATAGTAAGAGTTCTTGTCAATCAAAGGCCATGTTTAGCTAAGTCTCCTACATCACTTGGTGAAGACAAGTCTTTTATGTATTAATTTTGATTTTTAATCTTTCGGCACTTTTTATTTGGTTTTGTATTAATGACTTTAATAACTAGTTTCTTATGTTGAAGGTGAATTTTCTTTATCATTTGTCTGTGGTGTCTTGGTATTACTTTACTGTCTATATAAAGTAAAAGATTTACACCATTCATATCTCTACGGTGTATATAGAGGTATGTTGGCTACCTGGTCGGGGGTTAAGGGAATGGTTTAGTAAGGTTCTTGCCTTGTTCTGTGTATAGATCCTGCAAGCACCTGGGTCAAGCTTTCTAGGACCTCCTTCAATACCCACTGGTATTGGATGGCGGGGGTGCGAATGGCTTGATCCCCTCATATGTAAACTACTATTAATACATTAAACCGGCTACTTGGGATTGTATCTCTGCTGACTCAAACCACTTAGCCGAGGGTAATGTCACCTTCAAAAGAGGGGCCTACCACTTTTTGCATTAATAACTTAATTAATTATCTTTCAATATTCCGACCCTTTGGGATTGTATCCTTGCTGACTCAAACCACTGGGTTGAGGGTAACGTCACCTTCAAAAGAGGGGCCTACTACTATAACTAAGATAATCTCTTAAAAAGTACGAAAGTGCAAAAATCATCAAAGGATACTTAAAAGGCGAGTCGGATCCAAGTGATTCATCTTGTCTATCTGTTTTTATTTTATTTTTATTTCTGCATTTTTAGTTTTATTTTTCATGTTTAAACCTTTTCTCAAAAAAAATTAGATTGATTAGACGTTGAGGATAAACCGATACTAAAAGCTCTTGTGACTTTGGATGACCTCGGTATCTTACCAATGCTATACTATGCTCACGATGGGTGCACTTGCCCAAATGTGTGTATAGTGTTAGTAGAATATCGTGTTTTATAAATTTAAAACTTGACTAATGCGTAAAATGGGCTTAAAATATCAATAAAAATATATCACGCTTCGCACACACCATTTAGTTTCGAATAGCCTACTTTTGATTGAAATTATGTTTTGCAGGTCTAACAGAGTTTAAGGAGCTATACGGAGCATCGGGATGGAAAACGGGTCAACCAGGAGTGAGAAACGGACTAAACGGAAACCAAGACTTAGAGGGGTCGTCCGCGACACCCTCTTTGGTCGTCGGCGACGCCATCTGGGTGATCCCGTCGGCTAGAAACGTGCGTAGACAGTGGAATAGGACGTCGGGAACAACTGCTTTTTTGGGGACCATCAGCGACGCCCTCCCCTGGTGCCCGACGCGAAATCTTGTTTGTTTGGTGATTGGAACAACTTATAACTCAATTTTTGGGGTTTCTTTAGGGAGTTACGAAGTTTTTGAGTTTGAAACACCACCTTGGAGCTAAGAACACCCCAACCTTCATCCCGAATCATTCCCATTCATCCAATCGATCCACGATCATCCTCCATCAATCCATATTAACCCTAATTCACTATCACCTCCTTCAATCCATTCACCATCACCATCATCCATCCCAAACCCTAACCCTAACCACCATCTCCATCACTTTCGAAGCTTCAAGATGTTCGTGCTCAAGTCTCAATCATTCGGTGATCAAGTTCCGTCTACCATGAGTGGCTAATCATCTCGGGTTTCACCTCGATGTAGGTTTTTGTAAGATTTTAGGGTTTAAACATTGTTTTGAGATTTGATTCGTGACAAGTTGTATTTTGATTTTGAAACCTTTAATAATTGTCATGTATTTGAATTGAATTACATGTTCTTGGTAACGAAGTGCATTACGGTCCGTCGTCTACGACGTTGATAGCTCTTGGCACCTAAGCCACGTGACACTAATTCCGTTAATCACTTTTGCAATTGAATTGAATCTAAAACGTGTAGAACCTAGGTCTGCAATTACCAAACCGAGTGTGGACCTTTTTCCAAAATATTTTTTTAACCTTATACGGCCCGTATACACATCTGAGAATAAGATATTACCATGTGGGATTATTAATTCCCTTATTTTTCCTCTCCCTGAAAGTTTAAATTAATCAACAATTATTTTATTGGTAACAACAACCAAAAAGTTTAAATTAATCAAAAAATTATTTTATTGGTAACAACAACCAAAATTCAATAACTAGCAAAAAAGGAGGACAACTCATAACATACACTCATCTTTCTCTCTTTCACACGCGCACACACACAGCCAAACACACACACGCTCCTCTCTTAAGGAAGCCATGTCCGACTTGGCCATCAATCGGCCAGACCTACCATCGTCATCGCTAAATCTTCCAAATTGCACCACCACACCGCTCGTCTTCACCTATTGCTACCAGATCTGACCGGCACCTCCTAGACGACCTCCCTCGCCGGTCACCGATTCCATTTTCGTCGCCGCGATATGCAACTGTTATTTCACCAATCAATCCCCTTGTTGGTCTCAAAACCTATAATCCTCGATTGTGGTTGTTGTTAACCCAATCCACCATCGCGAAGCCCTTGCCGACTCCACATGGACCTCCACAAAAAGCCTCCACACTTGAGTTGTTTTGAATCTCTCAACTCCATAGAAAGTCTCCTCATTCGGCGATGATTCCAAAAAAATGCAGCATGACTTGTACCTTGTGCTTGATTGCCAGTGCATCATGTGAAAAAAAGCCAAAAGACATTTGGCAGTTAACGGTTGGGTTGTGACTCATTAACATATGATTTTAGAATTACTTTAGTTAACAAATTGGTAAATTATATATATAATAACTAGGTTAAAACCCATGTAGTACACGGGGTTGTATAATAAAATTTAAAATGAATAAAAAAATTATAACAAATAAATACTTACCGTATTTATACATTTTATATTTATGATTAAATATCAATTTTACATGCACAACTGTGATTAGAGCCTACTATGTTTATACGTTAATATTTGAAGCATATATTGTAAAACGGAGCAAATTTTTCAAGAAATTATTTATGTTTAAACTTTTTATTATAAATCATATCTGACGGAGTGAAGAAAATTGCTTATATTCTTAATAATTTTATAATTATTATTATACATATAAAGTTAATGTATTAAACAAAATTGCCACATATATTGTTCACCTTTAATCTCAATAGTACAAACTTCCTAATTTCCAATAAAATGGATGCATGATTGACTTTTGTAACACAATTGTTCTAACCAACTCCCATCAAAAGTTAAAAATAAATAATCAAGAATCAAGATAAGATAAAGAAATCACAGTACGTCTAAACTAAGTACTAAAAGAGCCGCATAATGGTGTGTATCTTCAAATCAAACAGATGTTAACTATACAGCAAAATGAATAATCAAATTTACAAAAAAAATGATGCAATTCATCCCTTTAGGCGACTTTGTAACAATTCTCTCCTTAAGCATCGCAACCATGGAAGCCAAAGAGTATCGAAATGGACCAACGTCAGATCCCTCAAACAATCTAAACTTCAGTTCTAAAAGATCTTCCTCCAACATTTGCAACAACTTATAATAATAATAATAATAATAATAATAATAATAACAAAAATAATAATAATAATAATAACAAAAATAATAATAACAACAATGTCACACCCCGACCACGTGGAACATACAAAACGTGGCGGAAATGTCGGGGAGTGTTGTAACAGAATTAATTGTTTCAAATCCATGGCAATTGAAGTTTCGTTTTATAGATCAATTATGAGAGTTTACAACGTTTAAACAAGAAACAAAGGGTACATAACATAAGTTAACTAGTTATTGTCTCGTTTTAAGTCGCTAAGGCACGAGTCCATCCTAAATGTAGCATGTATCAACAATCATTGCAAAGCAGTACCTGAAACATATGTAAAAACGAGGTCAGCAAAGAAATGCTGGCGAATACATTGGTTTTGTAGGAGTGTCGAAATCATGGCTAGTTTAGACGTTGCAATACTTTATTTAAAAACCTTGTTTTGAAAAGAGTACAATATTGCAACTTAATTAACCAACTCAAATCAAGCGGGTTATAATTTGTAAACCTCGTAGCCATGACTCTTAACCCAAAAACATTTGTTTTAGTAAATTATTTGAAAAACAATAAATGAGTTCAGATGAGATGTATAATAAGAAAAAAAATGCATGATTAAATGAATATCCATGTATTATGAGTTTGTATAAGATAAGTTGTTTGTAAATAAATGTCTTGTGAAAAGTATGTTATTTGTATAAAATGTTTATATGTATCAAACTGAAATGATTCAAATAACGCTGCGATATATGTAATACCATACAAACACTTATATATAGGAAGTACCAGCGGCGTATCCACCATGCTTGTATCATATTACACACGCATCGTTACTTAATCACTTATTCAAACCAAACCATCAAGATGTAAAATGTTCATGTCTAATGTAAATCATGTAATATGTATTCAATGTGATTTGTATAAATAAATGTAAGATTAAACAAATAACCTTATAGTAGCATATTAAAAGTATACTTTGGATTTGTAAGTAACATATTAAACTATGTTTTTGGTTTCATATATAACATATCAAAATATGCTTTAGATGCGATAAATAACATATTAAACTATGTTTTGGTTTCATAAATATATGTTGGTTTTGTACAATACCACACATGAGAGTATATTCAACTATACTTTGATAGTGTGATTTAAGAATTCATTCAGACCTAGTGCATCAAAATACACCTTTGAGACTATAGGAATACCACAAAGGAAATCCCTATTTGGATGGAGCAACAAATTGGTTTCAGACATTCCATGACAACAGGAATGGGGTGTCAAATCCTATAGCGCTATATCATACTAACAATCGGTCTGGTGAACATAAAATAAGTACAATTCAACAATTTATTTTATGTTCTTTGAGAAATCAATGTTTAAACTATAATTAATCATTCAGTTTGTCAAATGATAAGTAATAACATGTATAATCAATTATACTTTTGGAAAACATGAAAGTAACAGATAGGTACACATGCTTCACCCCAAAATAGTTTGAAAACAGTAAAAGAGGGGAATAATGTACTCGCCTGAGATTGCTCAGATGTCTAAAGATAACCACCAAGTAATGCTAGAGATCTCGGAATATCAAACGGCACCTAATATAGGTAACTACATTAATAAACCGGACCTAAATCGGAGGATTTAGATAGAATGAGGGTTCGTAAACCAAACGAGTATAGAGACTCGTCTCATATGGTTTAACAAAGCCTACATACTAAATGAAACCTAACCTAAGTGCTTTCGACCCATCGCGACCTATTAAGGTAGCTTATGCTACTTTAACACGTCGTGCGCGTGAAACGCGTTCGGACCGTCTAACTAGTCCTATGACAAGTGTTATATGCCTAAACATGTTACATAATCAGTTATGTGACAAAAGTTTAGGTTACATATGCTTAATTACCAATTATACATGAAAAGGGTATTCTGGTAATTTAACTAAGGCATATAAACTACCTATCATACAACTACTCAAACGATGTGACCATAGGGTATAACCTCGGAAGGTTATTCCCTACCTACTATGGTCACCTAATGTGTTTGGTCGGATCCTAATGATCGACCAAATGGGTCGGGTTCGAGGTATAAGCGATTCATTAGATCGCTTACCCTACGACCCTAGACAACGTGGTAATCAGTGGGCATAGTCCCAAGGGACTATGACCAACGTGATTACACTCACGTTGCGAAGTTCAAACGAACTTCGCATTGACCATTACTGGTCAACGCTGAAAGTCAAACAAAGTTTGACTTTCGGACTCGAAAAGCAGTAAAATAAGGAAAAGAACGAAAGAATACTTACCCAGGGTCCCCGAATGCTAATCCCAATTCAAGAATCTCAGGTATGAAACAATGGTTTCAACTTAGAGCTCCTCAAATCAGAATTCTAGTGATTTTTAAGCAATGGGGGGTGGGGTATTTATAGTATTCGGTCCACCGTTAAGATCGTTTGTCGAATATCGTGCCTTAATCGAAACCGTACAAGTGTCGGAAAGTTGTGGTGCCAAAAAATGATGTTTATCAGCTGAATATGCAAGTTGCAAGTGTGTGGTTGTGGTTAAAACAGCTGGTACACGCTGACTGTTCGTTCTGATCTGTTCTGGGAGTCTGACGCGGGCCGCCTAAGAACGTTAAGAAACTGAGGCGGGCCGCCTAGCTGTCTGATCAGCAAACTTCTTGCAGAATTGACAGTTTTGGTCCCTGCACGTGTTTAAGGCCATTTCCAACACTTCTAAGGCCCGTAAAGCCAACTTTAAGGCCCTAAAATGTTGCCTAAACATTGTGGACATGAAACATGCTCAAAAATATGCCGGGTGTTGGTTCGTTTGGCCGTACGAACGCTATGTTCGCTTAATTACGACGGAATGCGCACAAGCGCGAAAAACGATCCAAATGACGAAACGAATGGATTTTTGGCAAGCCAAACACTAAAGCATAATATAGTCATGCTTACATAAATTTTTGGATGTCCGGATGTATTCAGAACATAAGTTATGCGCGAAAATGCAAACTTGTGCACTTTTTTACACTTTTAGTCCCTCAATGACCCAAAAGTTTATTTTAGCATACCGAACCCCTCAAAGCCTATTTCTAAGCTATGTGAAGGATATTTATGGTATGTTTAACTTATGGTCATGTTCCGGAATGTCTGTTACAGTTCAAATTGGCATACTTTCGCAATTTGTCAAATTTAGTCCCTGTAAGCGAATTAACTTGTTTTTGCCATACCAAAGCCTTCAAAACTTATTTCTAAGTTATGTAAAGGTTATTTAAGGTATGTTAAGCCTATTTCACTATTCCGGAGTGTTCGTTGGATTAAACTGGTTATATTTATTCATCAGAGCGCGTATAACCTTCCAGAAAGCAATTTAAAGCTTAAAATCAAACAAGAGTTGATATGTGCAAATGATACACATATTTTTACAAATCCCAAGTATGAAATACAATATTTCATTGGTTTGGCATTTGTTTGATGGTTGAAGTGACACAGGTGTTACAGTCTCCCCTACTTTAGGAAATTTCGTCCCGAAATTTAATTCTAGAGGAAACTTGTGAAGACAGCTGTGACGGTTTCGCCTTCTAATAGATCCATTGAACCCTTAAGTAATACTCTGGGTCATGTTAGGATTCTTAGCGAATTTGTTAACCCTCAAAGTGTTCGGCATAAGAAAAATCCATGCGTCGCGTCATTTGGATCAGTTTTGCACTTTCGGGACCAGATTCGATGTATTAGCCGTTGTTTAATTCACAACCACACATTCTAACTTGCTTAGTCAGCGGATAAGGATGGAATTTTGGCACCATAACTTTGCAACACATGTATGGATGGAATTTAAACACCTAAACACCATAACTTTGCAACACATGTACGGATGGGATTAAGGCACGTTTTCCATGAAACGATCTTAACGGTTCGGGTATTCCTATAAATACCCCATACCCCCCATTGCTAAAATCACTAGAATCTTGATCTTAGGAACTCTAAGTTGAAACCATTGTTTCATACCTGAGATTCTTGGATCGAGATTAGCATTCGGGGACCCTTCGTAAGTATTCTTTCGTTCTTTTCCTTATTTTATTGCTTTTCGAGTCAGAAAGTCAAACTTTGTTTGACTTTCAGCGTTGACCAGTAATGGTCAATGCGAAGTTCGTTTGAACTTCGCAACGTGAGTGTAATCACGTTGGTTATAGTCCCTTGGGACTATGCCTACTGATTACCACGTTGTCTAGGGTCGTAGGGTAAGCGATCTAATAAATCGCTTATACCTCGAACCCGACCCATTTGGTCGATCATTAGGATCCGACCAAACACAGTAGGTGACCATAGTAGGTAGGGAATAACCTTCCGAGGTTATACCCTATGGTCACATCGTTTAAGTAGTTGTATGATAGGTAGTTTATATGCCTTAGGTAAATTACCAGAATACCCTTTTCATGTATAATTGGTAATTAAGCATATGTAACCTAAACTTTTGTCACATAACTGATTATGTAACATGTTTAGGCATATAACACTTGTCATAGGGCTAGTTAGGCGGTCCGAACGCGTTTCACGCGAACGACGCGTTAAAGTAGCATAAGCTACCTAAACGGGTCGTAATGGGTCGTAAACAATTATGTTAGGTTTCATTTAGTATGTAGGCTTTGTTAAACCAAATGACACGAGTCTCTACACTCGTTTGGTTTACAAACCCTAATGCTACCCGATCTTCCGATCTAGGTCCGGTTAATTAACATAGTTACCTATATTAGGTGTCGTTTGATATCCGCGATCTCTAGCATTGTTTAGTTGTTACTCAAGGACTACTGAGCAATCTCAAGTGAGTACATAGACCCCTCTTTTACTGTTTTCCAAACTGTTTTGGGGTGGAACACATGTGCCTACTTGTTACTTTCCTGCTTTCCTGTTTTCACATCATATACTGCTATGTTCGTTAGTACATTATAGTACATGATTTCATTACATTTCATGCTATGTATTGCCATTGTGTGCATTACTTAGTACATCGTTTTACATGACATTTTGACATAGACATTTGACATAGACATTTCGACATAGACATTTTAACATGATTGACATTTGATCATGTATTTCCCACAAAACATAACTTTGATTTAAACCAAGTTTTACTTCAATACTTTGTTTTTGTGCATATGGTTTAGTTGAGACATTTCACTTGCCATACATGACATTTTGACATAGACATTTGACATGGATATTTGACATAGACATTTGACATGGATATTTGACATAGACATTTTGATATGATTTACATCTTGACATGAACACTTTGACATATTACCCAATACATTTGACAATTGATTTAAACATAGATTTCTTACATTGGTTGGTTTGGTTTGATTAAGTGATTAAGTAACGATGCGTGTGTAATATGATACAAGCATGGTGGATACGCCGCTGGTACTTCCTATATATAAGTGTTTGTATGGTATTATATATTGTAGCGTTATTTGAATCATTTCAGTTTGAGACATAGAACATTTTATACAAGTAACATACTTTTCACAAGACATTGATTTATAAACAACTTATCTTATGCAAACATATTTTACTTGGTTATTCATTTAACCTTACATTTATTTATACTTATCATCTGATCTTATCGATTTTCAAATGATTTACAAAACAAAGCAAATAACAAGGTTCATGACTAAACATTTTCTCAAACATAAGTCATGAAACCTATTTTCACAAAACCTATGTATCTCACAGGCATTTTTATGCTGACGTACCTATTTTCACATGTGTTTTTCAGGAACTGTTGCATAAGATGATCAAGATACACATAGGCAGACTTGGGCTTTAGTGACAATAAAAGATGCAAGACTAGTTAATTATGTTGTATTTCTTTGTTTATTAAGACATTGTAACACTTTTAATCAATAAAACGAAACTTCAATTGCCATGGATTTGAAACAATTAATTCTGTTACAACACTCCCCGACATTTCCGCCACGTTTTGTATGTTCCACGTGGTCGGGGTGTGACAGAAAAGATGGTATCAGAGCCAATGGTTATAGGGAATTAGGTTATTAGTAATGCTTTGACCTAGTCTATAACCTTTCTAGGACCCTAACGCGAGTTTACTTGCGTTTAGTCATAAAACAATACCGTCACCTATCCTTAGGCGACGACCACAACAAGAACATAAATTTCAAAACCGCTTTGAAAACTAATCATCTGTTCTAGGATGATTAATTATTAGGTTTTGAACCCTCTATTGTAAGGTTTTGAACCCTCTGTTATATGGTTTTGAACCCTCTGTTATATGGTTTTGAACCCCTTTGAGTTTTCAAAACTCTCGTCAAGGTTTTGGGTTTTTAATAATGTGAACACGTGCAAACTGGAAGGGTGAATGCCTGTATTCTGGGTTTTCTGTCTAGGCAAGCACTTCGTATACATCTCATCAGACGCGAGACCAGTTGTGCTTACCTGGGAATTCTTGGGATGAGTGTTCACTTATAGGAGAGCATGTCTTCGCGATACATTATTTTTGACCCGCTTACTTTGATTAGTCACTGTCTCATTTGTTTGCCTTTGGTAATAAACAAATGGTCACAATCTAAATGCCTTATCATTTCCTTTTGACTATCTTTCGCTTGTTTCCTCCTATACCTTTTGTTATCTTCAAGATGCTTCTTCATCGCAACGACAATGTCCGAACCAGGTGCTGCAATTACCCAGCGAATAGGCGACTTACTCCAGAGGACCGTTGACTTAGCTATCACCATGACACGCCTCAGGGATGAAGCTGTATAAGGGAACTGCTCCTTGGTGCAATCAATGCCATCGTCATTATTCAAATCAAATACCATGTTACAAATGTACCCACGGTGGACGATGGAGACATTTGGTTAACATGTGTCGCTTTGCTGTTCAAAGCAAAGCAGTTGCAAACCCTGTTGCTACTTAACCTTCAAGTTCTGCTTCATATGTCGCCTTGGCATATCTAGCGCCTCAACCTCATGAACTTTCTACTTTGTGTATCGACTTAAGCACGCCTAGTGCAAGGTGTCGAAGCACCTCTCGTTACACAAATTTCAAAATCCATAAAGGATCTTTCTATCCTCATAATCAGATCCTTGTGGATGAATATCACTCAAATCGGAGCCCTTAATTGAATTATTCGTATGCCTTAATACGAACATTACCATTCAATAAGGACAAAGCCGAATTCTTATTTAGATCTTCCTATCTTCATAGTTAGATTCTAATGATTTAAGTGCCGCATGGAATCCACGGATTGGATTCCTGGTGTGCTTTAAATATCCGTGTCCAAAGATAACAAAGTAAAGATCTAGATAAACAATTTTGTGGTTATGTGACTATGTGTTTATGCATCTTGTATTTCCTTTTAAGCATTTTGTGTTTTTGTATACTCTGGATATTCGCTACCCAAATCCTCATAGAATCTTTCTTATCTTCATATGAAGGATTCATAGTAGGATATTCAAAAAGGTACTACCTTAAATCCTTAATGGACTTCTACGTTGTAGTTAAATCCCTTGGATTATAAAGTACTATTCCAAAGTTTAAGGGCAACATGTGTTGATAAGTTAAATACATCCTACGTCGATGTAGTTAAATATTCCCCGTAGGTAATTTAGTTAAAGAGATCCTACGTCGATCTAAGTTAAATAGATTGGTTCGACAATCTAGTTAAATACATCCTACGTCGGTGTAGTAGTTAAAGAGATCCTACGTCGATCTAAGTTAAATAGATTGGTTCGACAATCTAGTTAAATACATCCTACGTCGGTGTAGTAGTTAAAGAGATCCTACATCGATCTAAGTTAAATAGATTGGTTCGACAATCTAGTTAAATACATCCTACGTCGGTGTAGTAGTTAAATATATCCTACGTCGGTGTAGTAGTTAAATACATCCTACGTCGGTGTAGTAGTTAAATACATCCTACGTCGGTGTAGTAGTTAAATAATTCTCTTGAGTAGTTAAGTTAAATAGATTGGTTCGACAATCTAGTTAAATGTATCATGTGTTTATGTAGTTAGATAGACCCTCGTGAGGTCTAGTTCAAGAGATTATTCGTTTAATTTTTCCCCATACGCATTATGAAATAAACTGTGCGGACTGTGCAAGGAACTACGTAATTATGGAGGCCTACATAATTATGGAGTTCAGCGCATAGGAACCACATGAAGTTTTGTCATGTGTTAAGACCAACAGTGGCAAGAGTAATGATACGGGAGAAGTCTTGGACTTTGACCAATGTCATTTATTCTCACACTACCCAATTCTGATTTCAAGCACACACAAGTTTCCTATGATAATTCTTCACGGGAACTGTTCTCCTGTCTATAGTTCAAAACTCCATGTTTTGTTACTACAATGACTTCAATTTGAGGGTTGACATCTTTGCTAAGAATCCTAACATGGCCCAGAGTTTTACTTAAGGGCTCAATGGAATTGTCTGAAGGCAAAAACCGTCACAGCTGTCTCCACAAGTTTCCTCTAAAACTAAATTTCGGGACGAAATTTCCTAAAGTAGGGGAGACTGTAACACCTGTGTCATTTCGACCATCAAACAAATGCCAAACCAATGAAATATTGTATTTCATACTTTGGATTTGTATAAATATGTGTATCTTGTGCACATATCAACTCTTGTTCGATTTCAAACTCTAAATCACTTTCTGGAAGGTTATACGCGCACAAATGCGTAAATATAACCAGTTTAATGCAACAAACACTCCGGAATAGTGAAATAGGTTTAACATACCTTAAATAACCTTTACATAACTTAGATATAAGTTTTGAAGGCTTTGGTATGGCAAAATTTAGTTAAATCGCTAACAGGGACTAAAGTTGACAAACTGCGAAAGTATGCCAATTTGAACTGTAACAGACATTCCGGAACATGACCATAAGTTAAACATACCATAAATATCCTTTACATAGCTTAGAAATAGGCTTTGAGGGGTTCGGTGTGCTAAAATAAACTTTTGGGTCATTCAGGGACTAAAAGTGTCAAAAAGTGCACAAGTTTGCATTTTCGCGCATAACTTACGTTCTGAATACATCCGGACATCCAAAAATTTATGTAAGCACTAAAACATTTTATTTTAGTGTTCGGCATAAGAAAAATCCATGCGTCGCGTCATTTGGATCAGTTTTGCACTTTCGGGACCAGATTCGATGTATTAGCCGTTGTTTAATTCACAACCACACATTCTAACTTGCTTAGTCAGCGGATAAGGATGGAATTTTGGCACCATAACTTTGCAACACATGTATGGATGGAATTTAAACACCTAAACACCATAACTTTGCAACACATGTACGGATGGGATTAAGGCACGTTTTCCATGAAACGATCTTAACGGTTCGGGTATTCCTATAAATACCCCATACCCCCCATTGCTAAAATCACTAGAATCTTGATCTTAGGAACTCTAAGTTGAAACCATTGTTTCATACCTGAGATTCTTGGATCGAGATTAGCATTCGGGGACCCTTCGTAAGTATTCTTTCGTTCTTTTCCTTATTTTATTGCTTTTCGAGTCAGAAAGTCAAACTTTGTTTGACTTTCAGCGTTGACCAGTAATGGTCAATGCGAAGTTCGTTTGAACTTCGCAACGTGAGTGTAATCACGTTGGTTATAGTCCCTTGGGACTATGCCTACTGATTACCACGTTGTCTAGGGTCGTAGGGTAAGCGATCTAATAAATCGCTTATACCTCGAACCCGACCCATTTGGTCGATCATTAGGATCCGACCAAACACAGTAGGTGACCATAGTAGGTAGGGAATAACCTTCCGAGGTTATACCCTATGGTCACATCGTTTAAGTAGTTGTATGATAGGTAGTTTATATGCCTTAGGTAAATTACCAGAATACCCTTTTCATGTATAATTGGTAATTAAGCATATGTAACCTAAACTTTTGTCACATAACTGATTATGTAACATGTTTAGGCATATAACACTTGTCATAGGGCTAGTTAGGCGGTCCGAACGCGTTTCACGCGAACGACGCGTTAAAGTAGCATAAGCTACCTAAACGGGTCGTAATGGGTCGTAAACAATTATGTTAGGTTTCATTTAGTATGTAGGCTTTGTTAAACCAAATGACACGAGTCTCTACACTCGTTTGGTTTACAAACCCTAATGCTACCCGATCTTCCGATCTAGGTCCGGTTAATTAACATAGTTACCTATATTAGGTGCCGTTTGATATCCGCGATCTCTAGCATTGTTTAGTTGTTACTCAAGGACTACTGAGCAATCTCAAGTGAGTACATAGACCCCTCTTTTACTGTTTTCCAAACTGTTTTGGGGTGGAACACATGTGCCTACTTGTTACTTTCCTGCTTTCCTGTTTTCACATCATATACTGCTATGTTCGTTAGTACATTATAGTACATGATTTCATTACATTTCATGCTATGTATTGCCATTGTGTGCATTACTTAGTACATCGTTTTACATGACATTTTGACATAGACATTTGACATAGACATTTCGACATAGACATTTTAACATGATTGACATTTGATCATGTATTTCCCACAAAACATAACTTTGATTTAAACCAAGTTTTACTTCAATACTTTGTTTTTGTGCATATGGTTTAGTTGAGACATTTCACTTGCCATACATGACATTTTGACATAGACATTTGACATGGATATTTGACATAGACATTTGACATGGATATTTGACATAGACATTTTGATATGATTTACATCTTGACATGAACACTTTGACATATTACCCAATACATTTGACAATTGATTTAAACATAGATTTCTTACATTGGTTGGTTTGGTTTGATTAAGTGATTAAGTAACGATGCGTGTGTAATATGATACAAGCATGGTGGATACGCCGCTGGTACTTCCTATATATAAGTGTTTGTATGGTATTATATATTGTAGCGTTATTTGAATCATTTCAGTTTGAGACATAGAACATTTTATACAAGTAACATACTTTTCACAAGACATTGATTTATAAACAACTTATCTTATGCAAACATATTTTACTTGGTTATTCATTTAACCTTACATTTATTTATACTTATCATCTGATCTTATCGATTTTCAAATGATTTACAAAACAAAGCAAATAACAAGGTTCATGACTAAACATTTTCTCAAACATAAGTCATGAAACCTATTTTCACAAAACCTATGTATCTCACAGGCATTTTTATGCTGACGTACCTATTTTCACATGTGTTTTTCAGGAACTGTTGCATAAGATGATCAAGATACACATAGGCAGACTTGGGCTTTAGTGACAATAAAAGATGCAAGACTAGTTAATTATGTTGTATTTCTTTGTTTATTAAGACATTGTAACACTTTTAATCAATAAAACGAAACTTCAATTGCCATGGATTTGAAACAATTAATTCTGTTACAACACTCCCCGACATTTCCGCCGCGTTTTGTATGTTCCACGTGGTCGGGGTGTGACAGAAAGTAAACTACAGAATTTGCAAGCAATCAGTACCTTTATCCTTTCCTTTCCTGGATAATTAACATCTGCCCCATAAGTGTTTGGCTCAAAGTTGGTCATAACTTCTTTTCCGTTACATTTAATGGTGGCCTAGTCATAAGCCCTCAATTCAGTAAAGAAGTTAATGATTATGTTCGAAGATACAAAATTTCAGATTAGAAATTTCAAATGTTAAGAACAAATCGATTGGTAACATTCCAAGAAGCTTGCAGCTTCTACTTCACTGTTGAATAATCCAAGGTAAAAATACCTGCAACCAAGCATTTTAATCTTATTTACCAAAACACTTCCCTAAACATAATAACCATGTAGTCTTATTATCTGAAGAATCACGTCACTACCACTATAGTATTATTTCAGTTGCATTAAAATCACATAATTTAGTTCCTGCAATGGATTCTTCCTTTTTCCTAGAAGCTGACCCATACGGGCTTCCCATCTACCACATTTGTGATGGGTCACTCCTCGGTATTTTGAACTTCCTGATGAGAATCCTTTACTTCGTCAACATAGTCATGATCAATTTCTTCTTTTGATAAGTTCCCCGTCTATCAGTTTGGGTAAATTAATTCTCTTAATGATCACGGAGATTGCAAGTTGCAACTACTACACACCACAAAGTTGGGTTATGCCATCCTCATAGTCACTTAAATCAAAGTTTAACTCAGCATCAGTTCACCCAAAACTTGATTGCCTCCTGATCATAAGCTCTAAAAGTTAATTTAGAAAAGAAAGTAAAAACCAAGATCGAATGTGTAGCCAAATTACATTTCTCATTGTAAACACTCACCTAGCTGCATCATGGCAGATCCTCCTGTAACAACCTTTTCGTTCCTTCACCGCTAGCGCTAGTTTATTGACATAGTAAACTTCCAGCATCATTTTCAACAACACTATAAAACACAGGGACGCATTGAACCGTAAAAAAGAAACCAACTATCTGAAATAATCATATACCGGTTATCTTATCAATTTTAGAAACCCACGATGATAGTGAATTAAGGCTTACAGGGCAAGCTTTGACGATCTTGAAAGCAGGAACCACCAAAACAGTGACAACTAAGAAAGTCAAAGCCTTAAACCGGTGTAGTTGTCCTTTCAATGTCTAGAACAATACAATGCTAGAACATATTTTGATAAATTATTGGGAGATGATAATGACTTAAACAAATTTAGTTAATTTCAGACTATTTAGGTAGTGTAAGATCCCCTGCCTTTTGAGATGTATTTTTAGTCTGACCACCTGCAAGCAGTTTGGATCTTTAAATAGGACCATGACTTGGTGTTGACCAATCAAGGCCTAATTTATGAAGTTAGATTGCAAGCAGTTTGGATCTTTAAATAGGATCATGACTTGGTGTTGACCATTCAAAGCCTAATTAAGGTTCACAAAAAAAAACTTATAAAATCTTCCCAATAACTAAAATTGACCATATGGAAGGTGAATTTTAAACCTTAAGTTTCAACCTCAAAACACACCCAACAGTTTTCCATTGATTTTGATCTAGAAGATTCAATTATTTTAATTTTAATTGTATAATATAACATATTAGATGATTGAATAGTTACTGCAGGAATAGTCATGAAGCACTGAAACAGAACCCAAACATCCTTGATGTTACCGTTCTAAAGAAAAATAGAATCATGAAACTGAAAAGGCTTACCTCAGTACTCGTCGGAACCCTAGCCTTGACCAGAATCTGATATGTCGTTGCAGTAGGGTTTAACCCCACCAAATCAGGCACTGTAATCCCGATCAGTGCCAATATAAAACCCAATAATCACCACATCAAAGAATTTCACACAGAACAACCAATAAAGTAATTAAATAGATGACTAAAAAACTTGCAGGTACAAATAGGGTTTCAAATTGGTGACCAAAACCTGATTTATCCATGATTGAATCTAAAATAATACAACTTCATCAATATGATTACGAGAAAGGGGTTCCTAACCTGATCAATATGATTATCTTCCACAACCGATATAATCTTCCTGCGATTCCACGTGGATTGAAAGAAGAAAACTGATATGTAACACCCCAAAACCCGAATGTTTATATTCGGCAAATGTTCTGATATGGTACATCAAGAAATAAATAACTAGGCTACTTAACCTAGTTAAGAATATAGTAAAAACAATTAAAGGATGAAAGTTGTGCCAAGTATAATTTAGTGGCAAACTTGAGGGGCTAAAGTGGGGTAAAATGAAAGTTGGATTTTTTTATGAAATACACACACACACGTACGTGTGTTCTCGAAGGAGCCAGGAGCTCCATGAGAGCTCAAGAACCCTAATCAAGAAATCATCAAATTGAAAGGTTAAATGAAGCTTAAATTCATAACCGATCATGGATTAATGATCACCTTGATAAGGGGATCGCAAGGTATGTCTTAAAAGTTAGATTGGTGATTATGCACGAAGTGGGTTATGTTGTAAATCGCGAATTTGTATGAAATTGAGTATGAGTATGTGTTAGAATCATCATTTGGAACATGGATTATGCATGGTTTGGGTTAATTTGATGTTTATAGGTGAAGCCCATTGGTTATGGTGATGATGACGACTTAAATGATCACCCATTTCCAATTCTTGCTTAATATTGATGTATTTTGATATGTATGATAGATTCTTGTTTGAGGAATTGAAAGAAATGTGATACTAGTATGTTTGATGTTTATGTATGAATGATTCATGTTGATTAGAAGGAGGAATTTGATGAATTATGTATGAATGATTCAGGTAGGAACTTTAAGGATTGGAACAAAGATATTTTAAGTGATAGTGATGAAAGAGATACAAAGATAATCATCCACCCCAGGTGAGCTCCCCCGGGGTGGTGGCTCACAAACGCACACCTCCAAGTGAGGTACAGTAATCTATATATAGTCCCTGAGCCTTGTCCTCCAAGAAAGCCACCTCTTTCTTTGAAAAACCTACTAAACTCACTAAAACGCCCGACTAAAACAATAAAAATGCCAACCTATACAAAATAATAAATACGCTAAATAAAGTCGGTGTAATTGATAACATCATTCTCCATTTTGACCCAACAAGGGATTAGCAAAGTAGTGATGAAGTGGGTTTTGTATAACATGATGAAAATGATGAGTTGCTTATGTTAATAATGTTTAAAATCATATATGTGTGTGAATGTTTGAAGAAATCGGATAAGATTTGATAGATTAGCATGTTATGAGGCGGAATGATGATTTCAATATAAGATCCGTGTGATGAAAGGGTCGTGATGAATGATTAATAAGCTAACTATCTTGAGAATGATATATGATAGTTTGATGCTTGATAAGCGGCGTGGAAGCTTGGGAAAGAAGCGGGTCAAATGGAACTTATGCGCAAGGGAAGCGTACTCGGATGCAAAGTAAGTAAACCTTACACCCCCTTTTTGTAGGATATCTAATTATTGTATAAATTTAGAGTATGATAAGTTAGTATATGAAGAATGGTGTTTTGATAAGTTTTGATACTGGTCGGAACATGTGACTATGCTAATAAACTAAGTTTGAGGGTTGAAAGGGGTAAAAAGGGTATTATGGTAATTTTGATTACGAGTTAAGGAAAGAATACGATACATGGATGGGATAATGAATAATTACAATCCCATAAGGAAGAAATGATCCTTTAGACCAAATTGGTCAAATGGAGAAGATATCACCATTTGGTGATGTCGACTAATGATTGTATTGTCAAGTCTTATGAATTCACAGGGTGAATAGCTAAAGGATTTGTGTTGCTATTAACTTGCGACTTAGTGGATAAAGTATTAAAACGGGTCATAGCTTTGACCCGAGCCAGGTATGTGTGATTTCAGTTATAGTTAAGTCGTGAGATTGGTTAAATATGTAACGAAGTCCTTCGTCGTAAAGGACGGAACTAATGTTAACCAAAACGCCCTTGATGGATATCTCGGGCAAACGACCTTTAAAAGTTATTTAGAAACAAGCTATCTGATTAAGTGAATGCTTTGGACAAGTATGAAAGCGAGAGGTATGATTTTTGTAAGCCAAAGACCTTAAAATGCGCAAATACCCTTAACGGGTTAAAATAAATATTTGAGCAAAAATGGGTTAAAAATATGCATGAAACCCACGAATTGAACCTTATATGATAGACGACATTAAAATTATAAGGTTCATATGAAATTAAGGTCAAACAAACGTGTTATGTTGATAAATGTATGAATGGGTCAAAACTTTGTAAGAAGGTAATAAGCCGAAGGCCTAAAAGTCTTAAACTTTGGTAGTCTGAACATCGGATTTTAACTCCATGTGATAGAGAATTAAATTACGATCACGTAGGAAAAAAGAATCGTGTGAATTGGATCAAAAATGAGCAAGATATGTTCGTTTTCGTAAAATCCGGTTATGCTGGGAATATGCAGCAACCAGCTGCAATATTCTAGATATTTTAGGGGGTCACGCCACGCGACAACAGGGCCAGGTAACCATTGCGCGATGCAACGGGGGCATGATTCGGCGAAAGTTGTTTATTTGTTCCGTTTTGTCTTGGGAACTCGTTTAAATGCGTTTTAAGTTACGTATGATTAATCTAACTTATGTGTTATGAGTATGAATGTATGCACATATGTGGATATGTATGTATGTAGGTATGTATGTATGTATATATGCTATATGTATGTAAGTAGGTATGTATGAACTTATGCATGTATGTAGAAATGTAGGTATGTATGTATATATATATGTTTGTATGTATGTAAGTTGGTATGTATGTAAGTTGGTATGTAGGTATGTAAGTATGTAAGTATGCATGTACGTATGTATGTACGCAAGGTTTCGATATGCTTGAGCAATGATATTATTATTAGTGTACCTTAAGAATGAAGAGTAATGCAAGTACAATCTTGAAGTCCCACCAGGGGCTTGATGCTCGGATGAAATGCTTAAATGTAAAAGATAACGGAACGAAAAGTATACGAGGATGAATCTTTGATTACATTTATAATGTGAGCTAATGTTATGAATGTATGTGGTGAGTGTAGTTGTACGAATCACGGATTATGATCATCGAGGAGTTGAGATTGAAGATCGAGTCACAAGATAGATTGTACAGGAACATTGGTGTATGTAATATAGTAGAACATAAGTTATGTTTTTATTTAGTAAATGAGTTGATTGATGATTTTATTTGATAGAGTTATTTTAAAATGAAATTTCAAGTAAGTCAAGGTATTTATAAGGGAAGAAATTTTATGACGCGGATTTTCGCTGCGACTTTTGTTAAATACGTATTAGGGTCTCACATGATACGAAGAATGGTATGTTACAGAGAGAACACAGAAGATCGATTGTATGAAGTGGCTGTAGAAATGAATAGAGTTTGAATGATTCGTGGGGATACTGATGAAAATCCCAGGTGCATGAATTAGAGGCTGGCGAAATTTTTGTGCGTTTTAGAAAAGTTGCCACGTGTTATTAAATTGGTAATTGAAAAGGAGATTGGGAGAATGATAGTTGTCAAGAAAAAATGATTTGCTTATGTATGGATAACACATCATCAAAAATAGCTTTATTATATTAGTAAGTATAGATAATAAAAATAACTAAAGGTTAAGTTATACTTATATGTTATTATATATGGTGCTACTGTTTTCACTCATTTATTTAACTTATTATATATACTTTTCTTTTTTACCAAAATAACAAAAAGAAAACAAATACCAAAATACACTATAAAGAGAAAAGGGCATATTTTGTAAATTTCTCCTTAACATAGGTTATACGTTAATGACACAAGCTCGTGAAGAGTAAGCTTTTTAGTGACATTAAACACGTGTTGATATTTCCAATTGTGTGAATCTTAATATTGTAAGTTAGAGCGAGTGTCGGTATAGTAACAATACCGTGACGAACCAGACCGATACTTGCCGAACAACATCGGTGAATTATTTGTTTTTATATGTTTCTATAAAACACGTGTAGATATTCTTGTGGGCTATATCTTCGATTATACAGAGTGCTGGTGTCAAATCTGCCGCAAAGCGCGGGCAGTATTTACTAGTTTACACATATTCTAAACGAGACTGATAATAAAGATGTTTCATCATGTGATATTTATTTAGGACATAAGACAAATTTCACAACTCACACTATGAATTCAAGATGTTATTAGGGATGATGGTTGGAACATGATTTGACACGTAGAAATATGAATGGAAGACTACATCATCCCCCTCAATGATTTATAGTGGTTGGCATGGATTGAACCATTAAGAGTCAGTATAATGCTTAACCATTCAAGGGTAAATTTCTGATCAATTCAGATCAGAGGTCTTAACCATTCAGACTCAATATAATGTTTAAGCATTTAAAGACAAATGTCTGAACTATTCAGACATCTGCTCGTAAAACAAACATTCTGAACCATTAATTGTTCAACCAATGTCTAAACCATTAAAAACCTTATTAAAAGCTTAACATACAATCCCTATTCCCTTTCTCAATGAATTGATATCTTCTTTTGATTTAAAAAAAAACTATTTTGAAGGCCTTTTAAGTTTGCTTTAAAAAGCAATCATTTCACTTTACACGTTTAGATATGATCTATTTTGGAGCCCATTTTCTCCCATGTTGATAAATGAAAGTTAGAGAAGCTTTGAGTGTTTTAATTTATCACATGTTATGCACACCAATCATCTAATATAATGCTCAAATTGTTTTTTCATATCTGGATGATAGTATTTAATGAATCGAATTTCAAATACTCAAATTCTTCGAATTTTGAAAATTTGATCTGGATTCGAATTCGATTTTAAGTTTTCGAATTCGATTCGAATACTGAACACCCGTAGTTGACAAACTGCCATAGAAATCAAAATCAAATAACAAATCATTAAACGAAGTAACAAACTAAATGAACTAGAAATCAAATACAAATTATTAAAGTCGATTACTAGTTTAGGGTATTTTTTTAGGATTGATCATTAGATCGAATATAAATATTACAAAGTATAAAAAACACTTTTGTAGTTATGTGTAAGGAAAGATCCAATAAAAAGTGATTTTTGTCTAATTTGTCTAAGATAGATTTCGGGTTATTGATGGTATTAAATTAAACACAAAGAAATATTATTAAATGTACAGTTAAATTAATCTGGGTTATGACCAAATGATGATTATGAATGACTTTGGCAGATGATGATGATGTAAAATCTACAGTGGTTCCTACTAAACGCAAGAAAGGATCTGCTTATGCTGTAAGATAAGATTTTATTTGATAAGATATATAAGTAGGTTCAGTTTGTTCTTTCCTGTGTTTTTTGTATTAAAAGATGCATACACTTCTGCAGGCTCCAATGATTTAAAGCAACTCTTTATCAACCAAGTTGAGGATTAAGTATATGAGGATAGGGCTACTCTTCAAGAGCTGAAGAGGTGTTTTGATGGACTGCATCTTGGTCTGTTCATGAGAGACCGGGTTTCTAGAAACCTAATGGTGATGCCTTCAACTTCCGTAGAGTTCATGCTGATTGTCAAAGATATACATTGAGAGGTTCAGTACTCGATGGAGTTGAAGCTAAAAGCACTTAATTTTGGCTGTTAAATTCTTAAATTTCTTGGTCTTGTTGGTAGATTTTAAAGTTTCGTTGTTCAGTACTCGATGTAATTGTTGATCTTTTAATCTCATAATTAAATTTTAATCCTATTAATGTTTGTGGAGCATTTTATTTTTACTATTTTTAAGGTGGATAGGTATTATTATGTAATACTTAGATTATGTTGATGTTGAGGTTTTTACAATTTTTTGAAATATTACAAAGAATCAATTTATGTTACTGTATAGATCTGTCAAAGTTGAAGTTTGCCAAAATAGAACATTTGCTCGAAATCATCATCTGCTGATCTAACGGCGGTTTGACTTGCTACTGTTGCCAACATCTGTTGTTGCCTAACAGAGCTTTTTGAAGAATTTCCTCCTTTCAATTGCAAATACTCAACATCTGTTACTTTAAATATGCGGGTTATTGATGGTATTAAATTAAACACAAAGAAAGATTATTAAATGTACAGTTAAATTAATCTGGGTTATGACTAAATGATGATTATGAATGACTTGGGAAGATGATGATGATGATGTAAAATCTATAGTGGTTTCTACTAAACGCAAGAAAGGATCTGCTTCTACTCAACATCTGTTACTTTAAATCTCTATCAAAGATAAAGTCTGCCCAAAGAGAACATCTGTTTAGTAGTGATATTCTGCTAATCTAACGGTTGTTTGACTTGCTACTGTTGCCAACATCTGTTGTTTCCTAACAGAGCTCTGCTATAGGTCAACAGATCTTAAAGAACAACAGATGATAGACATTAGATCCTGCTTAACAGAGGTTTTAAAAGACAATTGTTGAATTTTTGAAATACGGATAATGGTAAATAATCCCGATGTGGCATAAGAAAAGCTGATGTGGCAGCCAGAGAGGCTGTCCAACAATGCTTTTCTTATGTCATTACTACATCATAAAGCCTAATATATATAAAATCATTTTAAAATCTATCTAAAGGTCTACCTCATCCCAAAACCTCTGTCCATATCTATCCTTTAAAGCCAGCAGAGGTTGAAAGTCTTTCCTTTGGCAAAACCTTATAGCGCAGCAGATGTTTTGAAATGTTTTGAAATTGCCGGTAATTTCAAATTCAAAATGCCTGGGGATATGTAATTTGCAATTAATGCATGTCACTCACTCACTTCAGTCTTATGGTAAATGCGTCTTATGGTAAATGAAGAGGTTAATTGTAATTATGATAACGTGTTTTTTTTAAGGTTTAGAATTTGTCCTTTGGATTTATTGATATTTAATTTTATACTTTACCCATGGAAACACACTTTTGAAATGTTTTGCATTAAAATTCTAACCATTGTCGCATCATATTCTTTAACAGTAAGTTAGTGTGACGATGTATTTAGTCATAACCACCTTCATTGGGTATATAAAATACATTGGGAAACTGCTTTCATCATTACCGCTTTCATCCATCTACTCAATCATCTTCACAGTTTTTTGTTTATCAATATCATTAAAATTTCTTGGGCTTTCAAACACGCATTTGTTCACTGTAAAAATGGAAAACATTAGATTTCAAGTGATTGTTGACGAAATTTTCACAACGCTCCCTGCAGAAGATATTGGTCGTTTGAAATGTCTTTGCAAAAATTTTTATAGAGAACTGTCAAGTCATGCATTTGAGATGATGCATGCTCCTCGAAGTGGAGATTCACTACAAAAGAAACTACTCTCCTTTAAAGACACGTCAATTGTCGTTGACAACATAGTAGCTGGTAATTTGGATGTCCTTACAAGCAAAACCTTAAGTTTTCCTAACAATGTCCACCCTACCTTGTTACGTATTCTTGTCACACCCCAACCGATGGCGGAATCATCGGGGCGCGGCACTAGGCGAATCAGATTGCTCAAGAGAATCCATAACAACTAATAGCGACAATATTTATTACATTTGTTATCCCATACTAACAACAATACAATCACATAAGTTATCACAGATTTTCTGTTCTCTCGAACAATACAAATCCGACAACCTAGATTTTTGGTGAGTTTCTAGACTTCCTAGCTTGATTTGATGTAGACTGCGATCTAAACATGCAACATACGTTAAAACAACGTCAATACAAAAGTATTGGCGAGTATACAAGTTTTGATAGTAGCGAAAAATAGATAAAAGTGATGCGAATTACCACATACATAAACGAGATACACCAAACATAGATACAAGACAGATACTACCAGCTAAGTCACTCGAGCTGCGATTGCGATTATTATTCATCCTAACTAGACCCCGTCGGGTGCTATAGTACTATACTAGTTAAGGCGGGACCTCACGAGTAAAAGTCCTAGCACATATGTAACTAGCATCACGTGTAAATATGTAATTCAGTCATTCGCAAGTGATAAATAGTTTAAGCATTTGATTAGATTGATTTAATAAGACGTATGTTACACCCAAAACGTGATAAAAAGGGTTCGAGTATACTCACAGCGATGGTAATGGATTGGAGGGAGTGTTAGTGTGATTAACCTGAACCGTTAACGAAAGCATAAGCGAAGAGCAGTGCGTAAAGCTGTGAGAAGTGACCAAGTGTCGAATGGTAATCCGATCGCATGGCAATCCGATCGGATGGTCACTCGATCGGATGTCAATCCGTTCGGATGGCCATTCGATTGGATTTGTTAGTGCACTACCTCTGTCGACTTCGTCTTGTATCGAGTCTTAGTTTTAGATTGTTAGATTAGGGCACGTTTTACGAGAAAACTGGAGAGTATATATGTTTTAGAGAGTAGGTCCGCTTATACGGACATAGTAGGTCCGCTTATGTGTCAGGTCCGCTTATACGGACATAGTAGGTCCGCTTATTTGTCAGGTCCGCTTATACGGACATGTCCGTATATGCGAACCTACCTGCACTATATATACCTCATAAGCGGATCACATTTGTAACCTTCTGATTTCCATACCGAGGTGCTGCCGGTGTGAGAATTGAATGTAAACGCTGTTATATCAATCAACAAAGTGATTTAAGTGAAGATCTAGCTATTTCTACGTCAGGTACTTGTTTTCCGCACCTGTATCTGATCAAAACTCCTCTGATAGACTCGTTCGGGTCAAAACACGATCCTACAAGTTGTATCAGAGCTTCAGGAGGAGGAGTTCTATAGAGTTTTGCTAGATTTCATCTATTATTCTTACTTCTACACCTTCTTTCTTTATCAGAACGAGATTTTACGGTCGGATTTCGCTCAAAATTTCACAGATTGTGTATTACTGATCATTGTCAAATCCCTGAAAATTTGAGCTTAAAATTCACACTAAAAATGGTCCAAATTAACCTCCGATTTAGGTCCGCTTTTATGAACAAGGTGTAGATCCGCTCCAAAGGTTCGCTTTTTAGGACATTTATTTGATACGTCCGCTTCAAAGAACAATCTGGTCCGCTTCAAAGAACAATCTGGTTCGCTTATTTGACAAATCATCAAGTCCGCTTATAAGAACATTCAGATCCGCTTCAGTGTCACTTAATTTGATAGATCCGCTTTTAGTGACAAAACACATAGGTCCGCTCATTTGACCAATATCAGTTGGTTCGCTTATTTGGTCAATAGAGATCCGCTCTTCTGACAATCAAGTCAGGTTTCAAATAGGTTGTCGATTTGAGTTTAATCGGTGATATACATTCTGCGGTTCAATTAGATTGACATTAAAGAGCATATGTTGTCGGCTTAGTGGTATTTTAGGTCCAATTACAATTGATTCTCAATTTAAAATCTGAATGTTACATGAATTTGAATTAATCATTTTCAATATTCGATATATGTGCAGTTTATGTGATTGGATATTTGTAAGGTCTAATGAGAATTCTTTGAGCATGTGATTGTTGTCGGTTGATTTACTTTGATTGTAACAAGACATTTAATGTGTTTGCATGTGATATATTCTATGAGTTGTCAGTTAAATAGATGTTGGTCAAATGGAATTTAGTGATTTTAATTTTTGTCGATTATAGTGGTTATGAATGTGATTTGATTGTATAATGTGTTAGATGGTGATTTTTGAAGCCCATATATTGTGATTAGTTTGTCATCGGCCCAGTTACATCATGCTTTCATTTAGAGTTGAAGTGTATATGTTTAAAAAAAAAATAATAACAATCAAGAATTTTTTTTATGAGATCAAATATTAGTGTGTAGACAAATCATTTTGTGTTGTTATAATATTGTTGTCAGCTCATATATTCGGTTAAAATTTCATCCCATGTGATCAGATTGCTAGTTATAAAAAAACGGTTAAAATTTGTTGTTTGAAAATAGTCAAGTCTCAAAGGTTATCCAGGTTCACACAAGTTGGTGTTTGAGTTTTGCGTGATTTGATTCTTGGTTGTTGTCAGTTCTCACCAAAGTTACATCCTAGTTCGCATAAGGTTTGGAGTTTGTTTGGTTCGCACGGTTCAGTCAGATCGTTTTGTGTGGATAAATCGCGTGATAAAGTCCAGTTCGTATAGTATTGAAGTTCAAAGGTTTCAAAGGGTTAAGTCGTTTTTTTTTTAATTGGATCCGAGTCCTAGAAGTCTGCACAGTTGGTCAACGTTCAGTCCGCACTGAAAATTCACCAGTTCGAGTACCAGTCTTATTCAATTAATTGAAAAGCATTTAAACTGATTGTGTTTTGTTTGTGTGTTGTCAGGTAATCGTCAGGAACTTGTCAAAAGATTCAAGTTGTTACCGAAACATGGATTCCGAGTTCTACAATGCGTTTGCTACTTCCTCGACTACTCCAGCTTCAATTGCTCAAAACATGAATGCAGAAAATGAAACAGGAACAATGCAAAAACCTCCGAAGCTTATGGGTATTGAAGAGTATCATGGATGGAAGAATCGTTTCGAGAACTGGGTTCAGGCAAATCATCTTAGAGCTTGGGAAAGCATTGAAACAGCATACATCCGACCACAGACTGCTATGAATGTTGATAAAATTATCTCGGAGTTTTCAGAACAAGAGAGAGAGAGCTATAAAGGAGAGAAAATGATGATAAGTCTGTTGCAGCAAGCTATTAAAGAGGATATATTTGTTTTACTTCAGCATGATGGAAATGCATTTTCGATCTGGAAAGCTCTTGTGAAGAAGTTTGAAGGAAGTACAGAGATGCTTCAGAGTAAAGCAGCGTTACTGAAGAAGGAGTTTGAGTTGTTTGCAAGCATGCCTGGTGAGACTACAAAGACTCTCATTGAGAGATACTGTCATCTTGTACGCACCATGTCCCAGTTGAAGATTACTAAAACCCCAGCAGAATGGGTTGAAAAGCTTGCTGACGCCTTACCTCAAAAGGAATGGGGTACATATCTTATGATTCTGAAGAATTCTGGACAGTTTAGTAGATTGTCGATTGGTCAGTTTATTGAAAAACTAGAAGCACAGGATCTTGAACAGCAGAAAATTGCAAGAATGAACAGTTCAAGCCATCAACAAGACATCAAATTGTATTACAAAGGAAATGTTCAAACTGTTGAAGCTAGCCCAAAGATCCAAACAGCATTTAGTGCAGGAAATCAATCTAGAACAAGCAATCAAAATTCAGTCAACACTAGTGGGTTTTCAACGGTGAATCCTCCAATTGTTCAAAGTTCATCTTCTGGAAATGGTCATCTAATTCAGTGCAATGTGGCTTTACATCTTCAAAATGGACAAAATTATTCTGAAGAGATTGTAAAGAATCATATGGGATTATTGGTCACTGCATTAGAGTCTTATGAAGGGTTGATTGTCGGAAGAATTGGTAATCCGATGCTCACAAAAGAAGATTATGACCAAATCGATGCAGAGGTGCTGGAACTGATGGATATTAAATGGGCTTTAGCTAGTGTTTTGAGGAGAGCAGAAAAATTTAGATTGGTTACAGGAAGAAATGATTTCTTGGATGCAAATCTTTCTAATCTTGGATTTGATAAATCTAAAGTTGTTTGTTTTCGTTGTAGGGAGAAAGGCCACTTTAAAAGGGAGTGCAAGAATCAGGAACCGAGAGGAGCAAAGGAGTCATCTGGGAAAGATGATTATTATCGGAAGACCATTTATCAGCAAATTACTCACCAACCGCATCAACAAAAGGAACCTCAAACAGCACATGGAAGAATGATCGAGGATGCAAACAGGAAAGCTTATTATGGCATCATGGATCAAGATGATGAGAAAGTAGCTGATGGTTTTAGCTGGGACAAGTACATTCCAGCTGATCCTAATGTTAAAGCTTTTATTGCTCAGATTGTTCAAAAGCCAGAGTTGATAAAGGAATGGATGGTTGTGATGTCGGATGATGAGGAGAGTCAAGATGGAAAATCTGTTTCTTCTGAAAGCAGTGATAGTGATGAAGAGATGGAACAGATAAATTTGGGAAAAACTCATTTATCTTCTAACACTTTTGAATTTTATTTTGCAGAAAAATTGAAGAAACTGAAAGAAAGGAAAGCTGCAAAAGATTTAAAAGAAGTCAAAGTGATTGAAAAGATTGTGGAAGTTGAAAAGATAGTTGAAGTTGAGAAGATCGTTGAAGTCACAAAACCTTGTCTTACATGTTTAGAGTCTTGTAAACAATGTATAGAGAAAGATGAGAGGTTTAGTGAGTTAGAAAAGTTGAAAGAAAAGTTGTTGTTTGATGTAAAAAATTTGAAACAGTCATATGATGTATTGAACAGAACTGTGAATAGTCTGGAAAAGACTAACTCTGAAAGAGAGAAAGCTTTGAAGATGTTGAATGCTACTATGATGACAAAGCAGAAAGAGATCAACATGTACATAGAAGAATGTGCAAAGTGGAAGAAAGAGTTGGATAGTGAAGCAACTGAAAATGAAAGAACCAGAAGATTGCTGCAAAGTTACAAAGGTTGTGACTACATAATTGATAGAATTTATCCAACAGTTGAAGGATTTGAAGCGTTTAAAGGTGAAGAAACAAAGCCAAAGAAGAAAAAGGATACTGGTAAGAAACAGGGTGTCTGTTATAATAAGTGTCCGCCTCCGATTTGGGAAGGGTACTCGTCTAGAAAACCTAACGAGGAAGAACTAAAACAGGCAGTCAATATTAAGCTAGAATCCGAGATAACCGATGTTTTACCGGACAATATTGATGTCACGTTCACAGCGTCCGACACAGATCATGAGTCCGAATTGATAAAAAGAGTGGTTGATCAGGTGTTGGATAAGGATGAGGAGTCAGAGTCAAAATCAGAATCCGAAAGTTCGTGTCAGTCAGTCGGGAGTTCGAGTTCGTCCGAAAAGAGTTCAAAGTCATCGGGAAAACGGGTTTACAGTAAAGAGTTTTTGTTGTCAAAATCTAATTTGAATGACGAAACATTTGAAGTTGCATATACTTTGAATGGTTCTGACAAATTATATTTTGATAAAGAATTTCCAATAAGAGGTGTCAAAACTGATTTGATAAAAAAGGTTTTCAAACTAACAGAAATTAATATTTCTGAAATAAAAGATGAAAATCTTAATGTAAAACCTAAACTTTACACCTCAAGAGTACAACAACGTTTGAACAAGAAAAAGGGTTACAATTCTGGTTCTGGTTTTCAAAAGAAACCAAATCAAAATCGTAGCTACAAAAAGAAAGGACTTGGTTTTATTCCACCTGAAAAATATAAAAATGAAAAATATGTTCGAGATTATAAATAAAAAATGACATATGTTGCAGGAACTAGCCATGAAGAAGAAGCAAAGAGCTCATTCTGGAAACAGTCAAACCAGGAGTTTCTTGATGAAAAGATGAAGAATGGAGCTTATCAAAGGAAAGAAACAAGAACCTGTTTCCGATGCAATGAAGTTGGTCACAATGCATGGAACTGTTCGAAAGCGACAAACACAAAACAGGGAGTTTCTGGAAAACTGAAAGAAGTTATTGTTGATAAAACCGAACCACCAACTGAAAAATTTAAAGTTTTCAAAAATTCAATATTTGAAGTTGGTGAATGTTCGAAGAAATTTTACAAACGAAGTGTGAAACTTGACAACCAAAAATGGGTTGTTAAGAAATCTGAAGTAAAATCTGACGATGAATCTGATTCCACAAAATCAGAGGAGCCAAAGTTTGATGAGAGTGATGAAAACTCAGTTCCTTCAATGGATGATGAGAACTTTCCACCATTGAGGACTGAGAATTTTAAACGAAAAGTTGGAAAGGGTGAAATCTCAAATCAGGGTTATTCTGAAAAGGATAACTTTGATGTTGAGAAAGCTTTTAATGGGAATGTAAAGAAAATTTTCGGAAAGATGGTCGATGGAAAAGTAAAAGGGGTAAAGGAATTTTATGCTAAAAAGAAAGCAACTTACACTCCAACTACTTCTGAATTGAAATCACCCAAGGCTGGTCAGGCTTGGGTGGACATTTTCTTTGCTTGAAAAACCTGACTTGCCGGAGATCCCAAGTTTGTAATCGTGGATCAGGAATCGGCATCTTTCTTAAAAAATGATGGTGTAAATGAATCTTAAAGTTTGTTAAATTTTACAGATTGTGACTTGCCGGAGCTTCCAGGTTGGTAAGTGTGAAGCAGGAATCGGCATCTTGATTAGTAAAATGGTTTGTGTAGATGATTTATTCCTACATGTGTTTTTAAATGTTGGATATTCTTACAAGTGGTAAGAGGTTGGATATGACAAAGTGATTCGTCAAGGTCATTAGTTTGAACTTGATGTAATCCTGATACGTATATGTGATGGACAAAATGATGAACCATACCCCTAATTTTACAAGTGATAAACTCAACAAAGCTTATTTTCCAGAAAAATCATTTTGGTTAAAACAAACTTAAGTGTTTTGAAATCTTAATGAGAAAATAGTTTTGTGTAAGGGGGAGTTCTGATTGTTTATGCCAAGTGAATGGCGAATTGACGCAATTCGATATCGGTTGTCATTTTTCTGTATAGTTTGTTTTCAAATTTCCTAAAATGTGTTTGCATTTTAGGGGGAGTAGAAAATTTCAGAAAATCCAAAAACATTTGAAAATTTGAAAAAGCCAAAAACATGATAAAATTCAAAAATGAGTTTCGGTGTGAATAGAGGAAATGATAGTACATCAGTAGACTGTCACAACATGCTAAAGAAATGGAAAGTTAAAATGTGATAAACAATCTCACTGCAGATATGTCAGTAGATTTTTGCACATTTAGTAGATTGTGACGAGATATAAACCTAAAATCAAACTTGCTTATATCGTGGGGAAACATCTCTCGGATATATGGGTAACCCCCGAAATCTTGTTTGAAGGATTCCTTTTTCTGATATACTAGGTCTTTATACTCAGTGATGTCTGGGGTATTATTCTTGGACTTCTGCTGAACAGTAGTTCTGACCTAGTCCTCGAATAATACTTTCCGCAATGCTTGAAATATAGCATCACCCTCAGCATATATGATAAGACAATAAAATTGCTTAGCAATGCTGTTGTAAAAAAGATCCTCTAAAGGGGACACACCCAAAAGTTGAGTCATGATCTCTCTGCTGAACGGTAGTTCTGACCTGAGCTCTCATGATTCTTCATAATTTATTAACCCCTGCAGATATCATTTGTGTCATAATTACCTGTAAGACTGAATATTGGGATCAGGATACGGGAGTATATTCTGAGGTGGGACACGCGATTGAGTTTAAGGGCTTAAGACATTAATATCGTATCTCGAAACAGTTGAACTTTGTGTGAAAATTTAAGTGGACAAATATACTGACAATCTAGGTGAATTGTTTAGAACTTAAAATGAAATGAAGCTTAATGGTGTTGGTGACTTGTCTTAAAAAACTGATATGATCCTCTTACACGAACTCACAAAAATATTGTCTGTAAATATTTCTTTACTGCATTTCATTTAAATTTCAAAATCCAAAAAGATTTTCAGTGTGTTTTAGTAAAAAGTTTAAAAAATTCAAAAAGATTTTTCGACAACTGATGTTGGAAAGCTGATTGTCAAAATTCCAAGTGCTAAACATGATGACATTGTTGTGAGGGGGAGTGTGTTTTAAAATGTCAAAATGTATTTTCTAAATCATCAAGTGGTTCATCATGAGTTTGTGATCTGAGGGAGAGTGATTGTTGTTGCTTATGTTTATGAGAGGGAGTCATCTGATTATATCAGAATGTTGGTGCATTTAAATTGTTAAATTTAGAAATTCATTTCTGGGTTAAGAATGTGCAGGAATAGTCAAGTTTCGATTCTAAAAATGAATTGCTGTGAAAGTCAGACAAAGATCCTGAAGCAGATGTTGCTGAAGAACAAAGGAATGCCAGCAAATCGCTAGGGGGAGTCTGAAGAATTTCAAAGTCAAGAGGAGAATATTGAAAAAGATAAAGAGAGAAAAGCCCAGAGACTGATCAAGACTGAAGATGTGAAGACACAGTATTGTTGTGACTCGATAGTCGACTCGTCAACATCTGAGGGGGAGTCTGTTAGTGCACTACATCTGTCGACTTCGTCTTGTATCGAGTCTTGGTTTTAGATTGTTAGATTAGGGCACGTTTTACGAGAAAACTGGAGAGTATATATGTTTTAGAGAGTAGGTCCGCTTATACGGACATAGTAGGTCCGCTTATGTGTCAGGTCCGCTTATACGGACATAGTAGGTCCGCTTATTTGTCAGGTCCGCTTATACGGACATGTCCGTATATGCGAACCTACCTGCACTATATATACCTCATAAGCGGATCACATTTGTAACGTTCTGATTTCCATACCGAGGTGCTACCGGTGTGAGAATTGAATGTAAACGCTGTTATATCAATCAACAAAGTGATTTAAGTGAAGATCTAGTTATTTCTACGTCAGGTACTTGTTTTCCGCACCTGTATCTGATCAAAACTCCTCTGATAGACTCGTTCGGGTCAAAACACGATCCTACAGGATTGACATTCGTTTGGTAAGGATGTGTTTGTGTATGATGGCTTTGAAGTTTTCATTGTAGCATTTTGTAAACAGAGAAGTATCTCTACCCTTCAGGTCGATCGATCGAACGGCAGTTCGATCGGATAACGATCCGATTGGCAAGACACTTAGTGAGAACAAGTTCACAGCAGGAGGGTTACTCCATCGGATGGCAATCCGATCGGATCGCAATCCGTTGGAACTGTTGTTCTTTGAAATGGTTAAGTACCAGAGTTCCAAAGGTCACATGATCGGATGGTTGTTCGATCGGATGGCTATCCGATCGGATGGAAATCCGTTCGACGTTCAGTCCTTTGAAAACTTTGAAAATGATTGAGTGTTGGAAGCTCAAGTGCAATCCGATCGGATGGCTGTTCGATCGGATAGCAATCCTATCGGATGGCAGTTCGATCGGATAGCACTCCGATCGGATGGCACTCCGATCGGATGGCAATCCGATCGGATGGCAATCCGATCGGATGGCATTCCGATCGGACGACAATCCGTCCCAACGCATCTGATCGTCTTGAACTTAGTTATTTTGAAAGTTTGCGGTTTGTTCGAGACGGTTTGATAAGGTATTAAACAACAGAACCTCGTCAAGTCCCAAGTCGTCCGGTCGAACAGGAATCACCCAAATCCGATCAATTTACTGGTTCGTGACGGTTGTTCTTGTTTAACCCGAAATTGGTTCTCTCCTAGGCAATACCCAGATCTCGAACCAACTCATCACTAAGGAGTAGAAGAGCAGAACGAGCTTTGGTTCTACCGGTTTAAGTGCATGGAGTGTAAAAGAGTTGAAAGAAGCTGGAAAACCATCTTTCAATCCTTTTAACCATGAATATGTTTAGATCTATGCGAAATCGTTGTTAGATCCAGTGGAATTCCTTCAGATGTGAAGTGTTCTTGGTGGAATGAGGCCAAAACTTAAAAGTTCATAAGAACTCCATGATGACATCATCCTAGAACACCTCAAACCCGTTGATTTCACGGTTAAAAGTTAAAATTCAAAGGTGAAAATGATGAAGAAGTGTGTGTAGATCATAGAAGTACAAGATTTGAGGTAGAAACTTACAAGAATCGCGAGAAATCAAGCGAAATAGGGTCTAGAGCGTGCTGGTCAAACGAGAGTTGTCACGTCACTGTTCAAGTGATGTGACAAGTGGTATTTATAGGAGAAGAGGAGAGAAGGAGATGGAGAGCCATGGATCGGATGGTCATTCGATCGGTGGTCTCCGGCGAATTGCGTTTTGACGTTTTGTTTTGCCCGTTAAGCGTTGCGATAGTTTGGTTACACATTTTCACACATTCATATATTTGTTATAATTACTCACAAAGGATCGTATAAATACTCATATTTCCAAATTTGCGTAGTGATAATCGAGTTCCGTTTCGAATATGCGTTGCGTTGCGACGCATCACGGCTATCGAGGAGGGTAGAATAGGTCCTCACTTAACGTCATCATGAGCGTTAGTGTGTGCGATGCGATGTGTTATAGCGATAAAAATATGCGAGATATGCGAAAATACTGCGATATAGAGATATAAGCGATATAGTTACATTATGATCTGAATCTCTGGTGCTAGGCGTAACGAGTATGGCGAGTAGTGACAACGCACGAACGTGCGGGTTGTTACAGTCTCCCCTGCTTTAGGAAATTTCGTCCCGAAATTAATCCACAAGAAGGGTTGCGAGGATTGATGCGAGTGAGAGTAGCGATAAAAGCGATGAGATATTGAGCGATAGATTGAGAGTTGACAAGCGAGAGCGCACTGCGAAGGCTAAGCGAGAGCGATGAGTAAGGCGATTCGTATAACCAAAGACAATAACACACAAGAAGGCGATTCCAAAACGTTCTGAATTCTCGAAAAGTTGATTAATTTTGAAGGTTTAGAGAAAATTTGTTTATGAAAAATCTTCCCACGGTGCGGTGTTAAACTGTGTCGATGTTCACACCAGCGCCATGAGAGAAGTTTTATTAGGTTACTAAAGATTTTGAAATTTCCTCTTCACACGGTGTTAACTTGAGTCGATTGTTACGCCAGCATTATAAGAAAATCTCGTTTTGTACAAGGGTTTAGATTAATTTTAGAAAAAGTTTTTGTAAGAAAAGGCTTTGTTTACACAATGGTTTTATTAATGTCAAAAAAAAGTTTAAATTTTAAAGTCGGTCCCGCATGGCACTTTCCCACGAAAGTTCGACAATATGGCTAAAACACTTATATATAGGAAGTACCAGTGGCGTATCCACCATGTTTTAGCCATATGGCTTTCGTCCCGTGAGGCAGTGTCATGTGTGTCGACATAGTACTGATAGATTTTGATAACTCGGTCCAAGCAAGAAATGGTTGAATCAAGTTTAAGAGAAAGATTGAGCAACTGAGCGATGAAGTTGTTTTCGAACTCAGTTTAGCGAAAAAAAAATCTAGTAAAAAACATATAGCAAAAAAAATCTAGTAAAAAACATATAGCAAAAAAAATCTAGTATAAAAAATTAGCACAAAAAATTCAACAAAAAAAATTAAGACAAAAAAATTCAGCACAAAAATGTAGTACAAATATTCATAACAAAAAAAGTTATACAACGTGACAATACAACACATTTTTGTAGGTTTTTTTAGTTGTCACATTTTATATACCAATGTGGTACTCAAATTAAAGATAAAAAAACGCTCGATTTTATGGTGATTTTTTTATGAAAAAATCTATACTATATAATAAAAGAAACCATTTTTGAGACACTTGTCATTCTCTCATTCAATTGATTAAAATTATTAATAATACTAATAATAATAATATTTAATCTAATCTAATACAAATTCTTATTATTAATAATATTTAATCAAATCTAAAATCTAATCTAATATTATATTATATTAATTAAATAAAAGATAAATTAATATTAAATTTTATCTATACTATGTTTATTTTTATTTTCTTAATTAAAAAAAATGCCTATCTTCGTTACAAGATAACATTAAACAATCTATTAAGAACAATACAATTTATATCTATTCAAATTATTAATCTATATAAAAATGATGTATTCTCTATCCATTATATGGTTACCTAATTGAAATTTGAAAATAGTAGTATATATTATTTTTGTTTATATCATTCACTTAACTTAATGTGTAATATCTATATCTATCTTTTTAACGGTATGGAACGAAGTGTCAATCACCGTGATATCGGGCGCTGTGGCCAAGGTTGACTACTCGACCACCGCCATCCCTTTGGCTCTTCCTAGATGCGCGGAAACCCGATCTCCACCCGCCCAAAGGCACGATAATGGAATAATCGGTAAAACATCGCCTCCCATCCAAGTCGAACCGGTGCCACCCGTATTCGCTCTCCACCTTGATGCCGTAGAAAATAATGAGGAGAGTGAGAATCGAACCTGGGTCACAAGGAACACTAATTATTTCCCCAACCACTACACCACTACTTCATTGGCATATCTATATCTATCTATATCATATAATAAAAAGAAATTAATGTGTGAAACGTTTCAATCATTGAAGGCATCTAATTTTTTGTTTTTCCGTCTTTTTTTCTTGCTTATCTTATATTAATTAAGTAAATTTAATAAATTAATATTAAATCTTATCTATACTATATTTTATTATTAAAAAATATGCAACATCGATTTTATTACATAATTTATAAATCAAATTTTCAGAATTGGTACCAACATTTTATCATTAATTGCTATTCAACCCGTGTCATACATAGAGTTTTTAAGGATATATCTTTTTTTTATTATTTAGTATACAAATGACATTTATTCAACAAGTATAATACACGGCGTTTTTAAAGGTATAACCTTTTCATTATTTGTTATATAAAATTAGATTTTATTCAACCCATATAATATACAAGTTTTTAAAGATATATAACTTTTACATTATTTATAATACAAAATCATATTTATTAGACTCGTGTAATAAATGGTTTTTCTACATATAAATTTTTTTTATTATTTGTGTATAAAATTATATTTATTCAGCCCACACAATTTTAAAGATGTAACTTTTTTTATTATTTAATGTATAAAATTACATTTAATAAACTCGTGTAATACACGGGGTTCTAACCTAGTAATATCATAT